>JAUNZO010003058.1:0-209076 GCA_031894775.1 Chloris gayana | reverse complement strand
GAGGTGCTCAAAGGCGTGGAGGGCCGACCATGTATTGCAAATCAAGTGGGAGGCCCAATCAAAGTTGATTTCGGATCCGATTCGGACTCCAGGACCAGTCCGCACTAAAACGGACGCCCAGATCGCATACGGGCTCGATTTTGGACGTTTTACATATGGTTGGAAAGATAAGAAGACCACCTTTCCAATGGCTCCGGTTTGAGGCCAAATTTCGTTCGGAGTCTACGGGAATCGTCGAAACAATTTGACGAACAGAATCTGTCTCGGTGCTGCGTCACCGTTATATCGCCATTGGGCTTTGTATCAAGTTGCACCCAATAGGGGTGCGTCCTAGGGTTGGAGGACGACCCCCACCACGTCCTGGTCGTCCTCTCCCCTTCTCTAATACCCCCATAGTTGCCACAAACCGATGGGGTTTTATTTTGTTAGTTTACCCATTGCTACTACCTTGTAGACGTGTGCGTCGACTAGATCATCCGTTCTACTTCATTCGGAACCCCACCTTTGTGAGTTGAGTTACTTGTTTACCTTGTTCTTGCTTGTTCTTCGATTGCTTGCAGGAATTATCCTCGTGGTTTGGTTGATCGTGCTCCGCAAGATCGTGATTAACCGCTGGAGTTGATGTATCGGTTGCTAAGACGCATCCTTGTTGGCTGTAGTCGGGTCGTGAACGTCTCTCCAGTCTAAATCGAAGTTATCCCCTCGTCATCGAAAGATCGGACAGCACCCGTGTACTTATCAATAGAGTTTTCCAAAAGTGTAATATCTTTATGATAAAGTTGTATCCTCTAGAGACAGTCCATCAATAAAAGTAGGAACAGAACATTCGGATAAGGGATCATAACATCTAGAATCTACCAGTTTTATTTGGAAAAAAATTAGAAAAGCAAAAAAAAAATGAGAGAGAGAGAGAGGAAATGGGGCTGTAATTCTTAGTATCCTAGGCTCAATATATCTTACGCGCAGCGGGCAAGTGGCCCACGGCCCAGGAGGCGAAGCGGCGGTGACGCAGGGACGCACCGCAGACAGTCGCTACACCGGTTCGAAACGGCACGGCGCGTGCAGAGGACGGCCACGTCGGCCAAATCGCTGAGGAGGCTGGAATAATCCTTTGTGCTTTCAGCATTAGAATATTTTTTAGAATTTTATAATCCCCAAAAAGGAGGTTCATTCTGGCCTTCCTGCATTGCAACGGCTAAACAACAGTTAACAATAACAGGTTCAGGTACACTTTTACACCTCCACTGGGAGACTACAGATCGGAGAACACAAACAGCAAACTCACTCTTCCACTTACGCACTTTGTTTCACAGTTACACATACCCAGAGACCTCATGCATCGGTCAGCTTCTCCTGTCATCTCCTTGGCTTTTACTCTGTGAATTGCCTTCTTCAGGCACCAGACTGTTTCCGTCCACCATCAGTTTGTGATCCTTTCTGGTCTCCTCTTCAACTCCTCCAAGACGGAAACTTATCACTCTTGGATATCTTGGAAAGGGTATAGCACCTTCCATTGTGAAAGCATTACCATGGCCATCTGCCACACCAGTTTGTATTCCATCCTACATTCCAGAAGTGCATATTGTTTCTTAGTTTTCTGATAGATCACATGATAGCAGGGGGCATCATAGTTCTAACTAGATACTTCTCATTACTGAGCCAGCAAGAAGCAACAATAATAAAACCCATCACCTAATTTCCTGCCAGTTACGAGTGCAAAAAAAATTCCCGCCAGTAACAACTGGTAGCTCAGACAAAATTTGTCTGACTATAAAACACTCAAAGAGAAGATGATTGGTACTTTTCAGCTCAAAACAGAACAGACACTCCGCACTTCCTAACTTTTATTCTTTTACTAACATTATCTCTAGTAATAATCTAACTTTTTTAGTAAATAGCTAGAGGAAGAAGTGGACCCTAGGAGCAATATGCAACTGCCATATGGAAGGCTCATAAGTTGGTAAGATGCCCCTAAAATTAATTAATTTACAGAGAGACTGGCAAGATTAACACCATTAGAATGAAATTGCCAAACTAAGCCATCAGGGTCATCAGACAATACGCACTACCTCTTGCCACATATTCTAGAGCTGATGTCGCGTAGCTTCCACACCTGTAGGGCATTTTGGGCCATGTGGGCTTCCGTGATTGTGACACACGTATTTTTTGTGGCATGGAGCTCTCCGAGGCATCCAGGTTGACGGTTCTCTCACGCTGCACTCGCCCTTTGCCGCGGCTACATCCCGGTGTGTTGGGCTCAGGCTGTGTTGCTAGCCCGTTGGCTTCGCTCTGCAGGAGCTAATTTGACCCAAAGCCAACCCTGCCTTCTATGCTCTATGCTTGGCTGGGCTAAGAAGACGACAGCCCAAGCCATTCAGTTATTACAGTCTATTTTTCTGGCTTTTGGGCTCCTATTGGGGGTTGGGCCAACATGAACCATGATTTCTGGGCTTTTTAGTCTATCCATGAGAGATGGACTTTACTGTATGATAGTGATTCTAAAAAAACTATATGTGTGTTTCTTTCAAAATTTCTGTAGAAAATATTTTCGTAAGTAACGTTATAGATAAAAGGTCTGGCCTACACAACTATTTCAGTCCATATTTGAACTAAGCAAAGAACGATATTTCATTAACCACAACAAAACAACTTTTAAATTGGATGAAGCAAACACCAAAAATGTACTCTCATTTTCTTTGTGGGTGCAGTGGAGCGTGCTAGACTGCCTAGTATTATACAACCTAATATCTACACTTCTTCTTCAGATACACTTGAGGTTATTGGATAATAATAGTACCAGTTTCCTCATGAATAATACTATAGATCTCCCAATATTGGATAGCCAGATTACCACAGGGTTTCTTCCCCTACTATCATTCCCCACCCCCCCCCCCGCCAAAAAGAAAAGAAGAAGACATCCAAACATCCAACCTTCCACCTATACCACATTTTAGGAACTTAGCAACCCATTTAATTCACTTTCAAAAATTAGATGCAAAATTGATCAACACTACTAACAATGTTAGGACAACATGTGTTATATTTGAAGTCAATCAGCTTTTTCCAAAACTTATCTTCACCATTATTGTAATTTCTAATCCAGGAAGCTAAAAGACAAATTGATGAATAGCTCAACATCTCATTAACTTGCACTAAGGCATTTTCTCAAGCACTTGGTAGATAATCTGAGTAGAAGGATGGATCCAAAGAATGTCACCTTTTATATAAATGACATGGTCAGCTCCCCTTACTCAAGTCACCATGCAAGTTTGTGACACTAGCAGTTCTGTTCGTGATGATGAGCTTGTCCTCAACGCTCTCTCGTGGCCTCAACCCTCTCACAGCAGCGTTGCCGACCTGATCACGTTTGAGGACCCGATGCCCAATTTCTCCGGAACCATGGATCTGCTCAAGCTCAAGGAACTCAACCTCGCACTCAAGTCAAAGACGGCGGCTGCATCGACCTTCCTCTCCGCCTCTGGCTCCACGTGCACCGGCGGCTCTTGCGGCGGCTCCTCCTCCGGTTCTCCATCGCCGGCCGGGCGTGGCCATAGGCGCGGGCGTGGGAGGGGCATAAGTGTGGCGCCACCAAACCCTAATGCATCGGGAGTCCTTGGTGCTCGACCGCCCTCGGGTCCACCCTCCGGACCGTGGGTCCGCATGACTCCATGGGCTCCGGGACAACCATGGCCCGGCACTCGGCGCCCAAGCTAGACACCTCCGAGCTCCTTCGGGCATCGACCAACGCTCGCCCTCGTCCCCACCTAGGCCTATAACACCATGATGGCCCCTCTCCGGGCGTCGACACCTACCCCTTCCCCTCGGTAGGATCCGACGGCACCGATTGCCCAGCTCAACATCATGCAGCTTCCCCTCGGTCCGATTGGGTCATGGACACCGATGCTACCTCTCATATGGCCTCGTCAAATGGTACACTCCTCTTCTCCCAACCTTCTTCTGCCTCTCCCACTTTTGTCACTCGTCGAGCAATGTCATGTCCATCCCAATCACACACAACGGAGACACCACCCTACCATCACCCTCCTCTATTTTCCATTTAAACAATATTCTCATTGTACCTTCCCTAATCAAAAACCTTATTTCCGTTGACCAATTTTCTAGAGACAATTCCTGTTCTATTGAATTTGACCCTTTTGGTTTTTGGATCAAGGTTCTTCATACCGGGGCGGTGATCCTCCGATGCAACCGTGAGGGCAACCTCTACACTTTAAGCCTCGTCGATCACCGTGTCTGTTGTTGCCTTCCTCACCTCCATATATTCGGACATTTGGCACCAATGTCTTGGTCACCCAGGTCGAGATGTAGTTTCATCACTTGTTCGATCGAGTCTCATTCCATGTAATAAACTCGATCAATCATCATTATATGTCTTGCATGTCAACTTGGTAAACATGTTCGTATTGCTTTTGATAGGTCTACTTCAATCAGCTATGCACCATTTTAGTTAGTCCACTGTGATCTTTGGACTTCCCCTATTACCAAGCACATCCGGCTTCAACTATTATTTAACCTTAGTTGATGACTATTCTCGCTATGTTTGGACTTTCCCACTGTGTCGCAAGTCCAAAGTGCATAATATTTTGCTAACCTTCGCTGCATACACACAGACTCAATTTGGTTTATCTCTTGGCACTATCCAAGCTGAGAATGGTCGCGAATATGTGAACCACGTCAACTATGAGTTCTTACGCATGCTTGGCATCTTCCTTCGTCTCTCTTGACCTTATATCTCTCAGCAAAATGGCAAGGTTGAGCAAGCTATTCGTACCACTAATGATGTTCATCACACCCTTCTTTTCCAAGCCCACTTACAACCTCATTTTTGGGTCGACGCCCTTGCCACAGCCACATATGTTTTGAATCGCCGCCCCTTCGCAGCCCTACATTTTGCCATTCCCTACACATGTCTCTTTGGCACTCCACCTGATCTTGATCATCTCCGCGTGTTTGGTTGCTTATGCTTTCCCAACATTGCATCCACCGCAGCTCACAAATTGGCTCCTCGATCTATCGCCTGCGTGTTCCTTGGCTATCCTCTTGACCACAAAGGCTACCGCTGCTATGATCTAGAGTCTCGTCGCATAATCATCTCTCGCCATGTTATTTTCGATGAATCCTACTTTCCCTTTGCTCATTCCTCCCACGCCTCGACACCAAATGACTTGGATTTCCTGCTCGATCCAAGCTTTCTAACTAATATGCGTCCTTTAGCAGTATCACCTCTTTCCTCTACAGGTACAACAAGCATGCACGTCGGCACGTCCAGCTACCCGCTAGTTGTGGTGAACACCACACCTACAACTGTTGCGGTGCCCTCACTGGATGCCACACCCGCTGGAGCTCCTTACGCGACACCGGCTGGTGCGACCGGTGCATCACTACCCGCTGATGCGCCCGACTCCTTGACACACACCCCGCCATGCACGTCCACATCAAGCTCCTCGCGCGGCTGCATCCGCTGCCCCTACAGCCGCACCGTCACTCGTGATGCTCTGCTGCTTCTTGGCCGTCACAACGGCCATGGCGTCCGCCTCCACCGCCACCCCTCCCGCCAAGCCATCACATGATTACACCTTGCAAAGATGGGATTACGAAGCCGGTTAAGCGGCTCAACCACACTGCAATAACCTCTAGTTCGACTCTGTTCCCTCCTCACGAAGCCCACCCTTGCTGAACCCCTTTGGCAGGCTGCCATGGCCGAGGAGTACACCGCCCCGATGGATAATGGGACATGGATCCCTATCCCGCGGCCTCTTGGTTCCAACATTGTGTCCGGAAAGTAGATATTCAAGACTAAGTTCCATGTAGATGGTTCATTGGCTCATTGCTCATTAAAGCTCGTTGGTTTGTGCAAGGGTATTCACGACGTCCGGTCTCGATTTTGATGAGACTTTCAGCCCTGTCGTCAAACCGGCTACCATTCGCACTGTTCCGTGTATTGCTATCTCTCACAATTGGCCTCTTCATCAAATGGACCTCAAGAACGCCTTCTTACATGGACATCTTGAGGACACAGCGTATTGCCGGCAGCCATCGGGTTTTGTTGATCCAGCTCATCCCGACCACGTCGATTAGCTTCGAAGTCTCTTTAGGGCCTCAAACAAGCGCCGCGTGGATGGTACCAGCGATTTTCTTCACACATCCGCACTATGGGGTTTTCGGCATCGGTTTCGGACACGGCATTGTTCACTCTCCGGCAGGGTACTCACCTTGCCTACATACTGCTATATGTGGATGATATCATATTGATGGCCTCTTCCATTGCCGTGTTGTACTCCATATCCAACCAGCTCAAAGACGAATTTGCTATGACAGATTTGGGAGCACTACATTCTTTCTTGGGTATTGATGTTCGTCGTTCTCCCGATGGCCTCTTTCTCTCTCAACGACAATATGCATTGGATATTCTTCGGCGTGCGGGTATGGCTGAATGTCACTCCGCCTCCGTACCAGTTGACACCAACGCGAAGCTCTCTGCTGCTGATGGCCTCTCGTGGCCGACTCGACGGCCTATTGCAGTATTACAGGTTCCCTACAGTATCTCACTCTAACTCGCTCTGGATCTTGCATATGCCATTCAGCAGGCGTGCCTCTATATGCACAGTCCTCGCGAGCCTCATCTTCAGCTCGTTCGTCTCATTCTTTGCTATGTGAAAACAACACTTGATCACGGGCTTTATCTCTCAACTGCTTCTAGCGTTTCATTGCTCACCGCTTACTCTGACACGGATTGGGTCGGCTGCCCCGATTCTCATCACTCCACATCCAGTGTATCGTGTCTACCTTGGTGACAATCTGATCTCCTGGTCCTCTAAGCACCGGACAACGGTATCTTGGTCTAGTGCGGAAGCCGAGTATCGGCTATCACCCATGATGTCGCTGAATGTTGCTGGGTTTGCCAACTCCTTCAAGAACTTCATCATCCACTTCAGCATGCTACGGTTGTCTTCTGCGACAATGTGAGTCCTGTCTATATGACAACCAACCCGGTTCATCATCGTTGCATGAAGCACATCGAGATTGACATCCACTTCGTGCGAGAGAAGGTCTCTCTTGGCCAAATTCGAGTACTTCATGTCCCCTTCGGTCATCGGTTTGCGGACATTATGACAAAAGGGCTTCCTATACAGTTGTTCGAGGATTTTTGGTCCAGTCTCGTGCTCGAGAACCTCACGCTTCGACTACCGGGGGAGCGGGGGTAAACGTGTATAGTTTGTATACTAGGTAGCTTTCTATTATGTACCTGTACATGTCTATATAATGAGAACAATGGCCGCCACATTCTGGGTGCCGAGCCTTCCCAAAACCCGGTTCGCAGAAATGAATCCTGCATCTAAAGTATTATAGTAGGGCGAGTAAGTGGTGGCTAGTGATACGGGATGGTGCGTGCAACGAAATATAAAAACACTATGTCTAAGGAAAATATGGAAAACAATAGAAAGCTACATCAGTGATTTTTTTCATCAAAGAAAATGCTTTTTTTATACCAGAATTCCATAGCGCAACTGTATTTCATTCAAAAGAGATAGTTGTATTGTGCAGAAGGAAGAGGTAATTAAAGATATAGCTTTAAGGATTATTTTGAATAACTAATCTTGTATTGTACAAATGAGAATCAGAAAAAAACTACGGATGGCATGCTGGATGCTAGAATTGATCTATCCATTCATTCTACTATGTGAAGCTAAATGGATTCTTGTATGGCCAGCATCATAATTCTGCATCAAATCAGATTAGAAACAGAGAAGAAAATGGAAATGCTTAATTTCAACGAAGCAAGAGCACCAGCAATGGCGATTAGGGTTTCCCATTGCCGGGGTGGGGGTTGCTCCCGTGCGCTTCATCATCTCCGGCCATGAAAGGAGCCTTTGGTAGGCAGTAGGCTGGTCCGGCGGTGGCTGTGGGAGAGACGACGGAGGCAAAGGCGATGGCGCGTGGGCCGCGGAAGATGGCGGTTGGGCCAGGGCATGGGCAGGGGAGCGCGTAGCCAACAAGTTAACAAGGGGGGGGGGGGGAGAAGCTGCGGATCTGGTGCTGGGGACGCCGGCTGGGACGGCCGGATGAAATGAATGGCTAATTTCAACCGATTGAAAATTAGCATCTCCCGAAAAAAAATCCTATGAGCAATTACCTGATGACGATGTATATGGAAATGTATATTACGACTAGCCGAACGCCTGTACTTTGGGTTTACAAATAACCATTTCAACATTTCTGGAACCGAATCAACAATTCTAGCTATCGTTTTGTAGCCCATCAAGGCATGTGCCGGTGGCCCATCCCATTATGTAAAATCATATACAAACTGACACCCCAGAGAATCTGACTGTTGTGACACTCCAGGAGCATTCCCAACGCCTACAAAAATCACTATACGATTTAACAAAACAAAATCACGCGTGCTTCTCCTTGTGATCTAGGGTTTCGAATTTCTACCTATATTATTCAAAATTCACAACAAAAAAAACTGTTTAGGACTGGTGAATCATATCAATAAGAGCATAAAATATTTGACTCTAAACTTTTCAAAATACAAAACTCTTTGTATTCAATGCTGAAATTCTAATTTTCCTAAATTCTGTGGATTCTCCCAACTCATAATAAAACACATTATTCCCCTGTCAAGAACTGGACTTGGGAAAATCGTGCTTGCTTCTTCTTGTGATTTGGGGTCTAATTACAAAACTTACTCACTTGCAAAAAAACCATAGCCTTCTCTTCACTACAGAAGAAAAAAAGAAATAGAATAAAGTAGAACAATGGGTAAACTACTATTGATGGAAACGAGCGTACAATTTCTTCATGTCCTCACCATTATTTGCCTTCTCTTCACTACAGAAAAAAATGAAATAAAATAAAGTAGATATGTTGTCATGCGATATATTATTCGAATGAGATATTGACATTTCTTATCGTGAATATTCAGATAACCATCAAATGATATAATAATGCCAACGTTGACAGCAACATCTTTAGTCGTACACTATGTTGCATATGTACACACATAGCTCGCCCAGCTGAAGGATCTGAGTTAAATAATACTTACTGAACACTGCATGAATCATGGCGTACCCTTGTCAAGGTGCTAGTTCTTTTATACATACCATAAATATATGCTTAATTGGTTGCAACTTGATCCTGGAAAACATTTTCATTTAAAAAACGAATATGCGGTCAAGAATAATCTTGCACAAATATATGGAGGACAATAGTTCTCTGCTTGAGTAAACTGTATGGCTATGAATTAATCAACAATAACCTATTTTTGAGACAGCTCAGACATGATGTGTTTCTAGTCAAAGTCCTACTGGCTACTTGGAGTACTTTCGACAAGGCTAACTAGATGAAGAAGTAGCAGACAACACATGTACAAGATAACCGCGAACTTGCATTGCACAATGTATATTTTCTTAGCTGTCAACTTGCAGCATTAGCTCATCATCCGTATGGCGTACCAATCCATGCTATACATACAAACCACTTTAAGCCACCTTGCAATTCAACAGCGAAAAAGGTTCTGATAAATTGACAGAATGGTAGAAATGTTTAAGATAATGGAAAATCTGTTTCTGGCTTTTGAACAGAATGATGGAAACGGTTAAAAGTATTTTTTTAACTGATTTACAATTTGTGTAAAAAAACAGTGCAGTTGTCACAGTAATTGGTGATTATCATTGTGTTCATCTTATATTTACATGATTAGTAGAGACTGAGTTTGTCTGCTGGTGGAAATTAATGGGAACGTGTCAGAGTTTGTGAAGAAACGTGACTTGTCTGCAATATCATAATCATCTGTCCGTTGAGAATATGCATGGGACATGACTAAAATTAACCAGACACGGGCCATCTAAATGTCACAGTAGTCCACTTTAATTGGATAGCATAATACATTATTACAATGAATAATCTTATCAATAGTTCTACTAAAAGTAGATTTCAGTACCTTTTAAGGGAAACCAATTCAATTTAACTATAGCCCAACCAACGATGAATAATATTGTGAAGGGCATTCCGATGCTGCACTTTTTGTGTCTCTCTGCAGCATATAATTTTACTAACCAACGGAAAGCAGCTTGTCGTTTTAATACTAACAGAATACTGACCCGATCGCGCCAAAGCCAATATAAGTAGGTCGAACAGTTCGAGGTACCCAAGGCAGAGTAGGAAGAAGAGCAAAACAGAGCATATCCATAGGTGCCAAGGGAGGCAGAGAGTGGTTGAGAGAAGGGAAGGAAAGAATGGGGCAGTGCTCATCCTCCTGGGAGAAGGAGCAGGTCAGAGGAAGAAGAGCGAGGTGGCAGTAGTGGAGGCCGGCACCGGATTTACAAGGTGAGATCTCCTGTTTCCTCGTGGTTTTTATGTGGCGTTTTTTGTTTCCTATCTTTTTTGTTTCTTTTGCAAAGATTTTCTTGTTTCCTGTCAACATGTATATATAATAAATTGAGCTAACGTTGGATCTTCAAGATGCAGCTGGAGGCAGGAGAAGTTGGTGGGCAAGCAGGCACCGCGGTCAAAGAGCTTGAAGGGCATGAAGCGCATCTCGAGCAAAGAGAACCTGGTGCTAGCGGTGTCACTGGACGCAATCACCAGGATCGCCTAGTACCCGTGTGCCTTTAGAATTAAACTCGATTTACATTAGAAAGGCGTGGTATCCTTCCCACACACTCTCCTTACTCCTTGCCACATGCCCCAGCATTCTTTTCTATCATCATATACATAAAGATTGATATTCTCCTAATCGGCAGAGTCACGAAGTTGGCATGAGATTTGAGTTTGCGCCTGTTGAAAGTGAAGTTTTCGTACCAATTTTGCAAGGGCTTCCATGTGAACAAATTTGGTTCTGAACCAAACAGAGCCTTTCACATATTTTGGCCTTCCTTATAATTCTCATGACAGAATTAAGAAGTGCATGTCTTCGAAACAAGGAGGTGCGGTATTTGTGACAGATAGTGGTATGATTGAAGAACATAATTTAGCTTCTTTAGCAGATGAATTTTGCATAGAAATGTATTGTTATATGAAAAAGGAGAAAGTCCAAATTACTCCCCTCAAGTATAGCCAAAGTCTAGATAATCTCCTAAACTACTGTTTGGTTCAGTTTACCCATCAAAAATAATTTATTTAGTAATTGAACTTATATTTTTTGTTTCTCCATGCACAAGTCGATTATTAAGTTAAAATTTTATGAGGTGATAGTTCATATCACATTGCATGTCCAAAATTATATTTTAGAATTTTTGTCAATATTTTTCATACATTTTTGTATTACCATATCAATATATTATTATATTTCATTCTCTATCAAAATAATAATACAAAAATTCATCATATATATATTTTTCAACACGTGTTACAATATGTTTTAGCACCCTATAAAATTTTACCCTAAGACTCCACTTACTTGTGAAGAAACAAAAAAGATAAATTATGTTAGGGGTAAAATGAACCAAATTGCACTATTTTAAAGTTAAACTAAACCAAAAAATAGTTTAGGGGGTTATTCTAGACTTTAGCTATACTTTGGTGGAGTAAGATTGACTTTATCCTATGAAAAATCATGTACATATGAAATATATTTCAAATAAGTCAAGAAGGACTATACAAGGACAATTTGTTTTTTTTTCTAGAATAAGGATTTGGTTTTTTATCTTTACTTCGAAAAGCAACAGTGCAGCTGCGTCATGCGACTGAGCGACTCTACCCTCCCGTGAGCAAGCAGGGCGCTGCTACTACAAGAAACATTAGTGACTACCATGGTTATGGTATTATATGCTACTACCAACTACCATATGGTTCCTGATGCCATTCCCTGCCCTTGTCCTACACGATTTACGGACAATCTGGTAGCTTCTCTCTAATTTGAGTGTGGCATCGCTTTAGAATACTGGAATTTCTTTGTATTTGATGAGCCACGTTAAGCTTTGTGTGGAAATTTTATCCACACGAGGATTGGATGGGGAAGGAGAACCCAATCCAAGTGTGGATTTTCTCCCATGTACATGGATCCCCGGTTGGTAAACAAAGCCTTTGGAAACATGATTACATTCAAGTAGAAGTGCAATGGAGCTAAACAAATCAAGGCTTGTAGTCAAGGGTTGAATGAACACAGGATGAATTGACCACACTGCTCAACACAAATTCACTATTTGGATATATGAGGAACCTTATCTTAAGGTTTGACTTGGAATCATATCTGAAGGTGGGTACAATTATGGATATACTTTCCTTTGGGCAAAAAAAATGGCCGGAAGTCCTCCACCATTTATGGTTTAAATTAGATTTAAATATACTAACACGACGATCCATAGCAGCAGAAAAAACTACAGGCTACAACATTCCTGTCAAATATCCATAAAGTGATGCAATACAATACACAAACAAGCAAGTCACGGCACCAAAGGCTACAACATTCCTAGGTACAAAGTTTTGACTTGGGCGTTAGATGAGCATTGATTACAAGGCCTTTTTGGACAAGAAAATAAGTTACCTTTTGTATAGCTTCAATAGAAAAATATACATTTAATAAGTGGCAAGAAAAAATGTACTTATATTTTGTTTGCATGATGCTTCAAAACATCCTTATTCAACAGGTGAAAGAAAACGTCCAAGCAAAGAAATGACAAAACATCTGTCACCTCCTACCAATATACTTTCATATTATCAATACCTAGGTCAGGGTTGCTTGTTTGAAGACAAATACTTTAGTGAAAGCAGATATAAATCAAGCCACTTGAAAAACAAAAATTGACATGAGGATCAAAGAGCGCATTATGCCACTAAAAATCTTTGTACACTGAAATTAACATTTCCATTCTGGTGTCATTGTTCTATGCCACTGTAATTTGTTGAGATAACCAGCAACGCCAATGGTACAAAATCCAAATATTGTAACAATAAATTTTCCTCTCCACAATAAAACATATATACATATTAAAGTGTGAGGATTTCCATAGTATCATAATGTATATTTACTAAAAAAACCAGTCTAACTTATTGCATCCAAGTATTAGTACATAGTATCGGCTCATTATGCCTGTGCAGAGGAGATGAGCTCTTGTTTGTTCAACCGCTCCTGCCCACAGGCAACAACATGGTACCTTTTATCAAGGCCTTCATCGTTCTTTTTTTCTTACACATGAGAGTTGTACATCTTTATATTAAGAAGAGAAATTTGGTCGATGGCCATTCACGATGCCGACGATATTGGCAGCCACCGGTAGTCGTTACAAGATTTTCAGTGTTGCTTTTAGGGTGTGTTTGTTTCACTGGATTGACTTGGACATGGCTGTCCAATTCAGTGTTTGTTTTACCGTCAGCCTGGATAGGGTGGACAGGAATTGAGAATATGCTTGAGATGTTGTATGAGCATATCCGGGAAATTTGGCCTACTCATCATGTATGGCCATTCACTGCAGCAGTGGGGGGCACACTTGATGCCTCTTTGTGGAAAACGTGCCTGTTTCGCTCCTTCCATAGCTGTTGATTGCAGTAATCGCCAGGAACTCATGTAAGCTATTTTCAATTGTAGTAACCACCCATGTTGATAGCTTGATTGATATCAACGGGTAAATCGGGATGGTGGTTAGTATCTGGTGGTTAGTATCGATTTGACCAAAGCAGTATGCCCGATTTCTAGGTTGGCAGACAGCCATAGACCTTGTCAACGACTGGCTCCAGATCTGCTTTCTTGAGCTTGCCTGCCGAGAGTGGCAATTCCCAGGTTTGTGATTGGGAAGTTGGTTAGGTGGAAAGATAGGTGTTCTTGGATGCGAGCGAGGTCCTCCTCATTGCAGCAAATTGGCCCTCTAGCGCAAACTTCATCCGTCGGTGTAGAATATCAATCACTAGTAAGAACAACATGGGCAAGAGACGGCCCCCCTGCCACAGACCCTGGTTAGTTGAAATGGCCGTCCTGGTTCACCATTGAGGATTCTTGTGGATGCTGTTGAAAGCAGGAGCGTGCGCTAGTTGTAGTGGCCTGAAGCCGAGGAACTGGAGCATATGAGCGTGGATGATGAGTTGATGACTCATACCTTCAACAACCTGCTCGTCACCACTAGCCACCTTCTTGAACTTGAGTGCATCATTTTCCAGCTTGTTAGCTTTGATGTACCCATGTACCAAGTACTTGGACGTGAGAGTCGTTGATGTCTGGAATTGGATAGGGATCACCAGGAGCAAAGGATGGTGCCCAAATCGGCATGGCCATGGTTAAATCCATGAAAGCTATGCCCAGCGGGAAGCGCCTAGTCCTCATGGCTTTAGATGCCTGGATGGTGGCGCTTGCATGTTTCTGATTCTTGCGTTGATGGCGCGATGAGGAAGCTAAACCGGGGGTTTCTACGTAGCAGTGGCTGTTAAGCACGAATAAATTGAGATTTAATTCCAACCACTTTTCACCAATGTTACTGGGTGATGATTAGTACGAATTGATTGGATGAGCATATATATACAGTAGTTAACAAAACCCAGAAAACGAAACATCATGGTTTCATCTGCAAATATATGGATTCAAACGAATTTAGTGTTCATTAAAGTAGAAAAATTAAAAAACACTAGAAAAAGAAACACAATGATATTTTCTGGAAATATACAGATTCCTACAAATTAAATAAAGAATAAAATTTCATATACAGAGGTTATGCATGTTCCTCATTAAATTGGATACGACGCCTAGGTATCATGCGTGGAAGATAAGTAAAAGATAATTCAACCTCTAACATCACAGTTTCTGTACCTGAGACAAACCAATAGGAAACTCTGTACCTTAAAACATGAGAGCTCGTCAGTAGATCATCAAAGTTATCTAAACATTTGAAATAAATATGGAAGAAATATTGATGAACAAAACCAGCATATCACCTTGGTAATCTGTATCAATGAATTTCAATTATACACAACCAGGAAAAAGCAGCTTATCAAGACATATTGTAAACTTCAAAATAAATAAGAGATGGCTATTATCATCACACCTCGAAACAACTCCATGATTGATAAGGTAGCAAAGACCCATAAGGAAAGCATTGAGCATCAAATCTGAGCATCTACCAATATATACATTTTGACTGGACCAGCAAACATATTGACAAAAGCTGCTTGTCCTCATGATCCAGTTCAACATTAGCATCAGTTCATGCTACTACTAACTGACAATATACATCAAAAGATACGACTCACCTACCATGTATACTAATACTGAGTACCACCCTAGAAATCATGGGATATCCTTTGCAGTCCTAATGTTGCATGAACATTTCACAGGCAACTTCCTCAACAACCCTACAAGAAAACGAGAGACTTGTGTCAAAAGGGCATGAAAAGGAATAAAATCCACATAGATGAAAGTTACAGCTATTACATACAAAAAGAATTAGTTTTCATATAACAAGTCATGTGTTTGCAGAATAACCTAACTAATACTCTAAATTATGTTTGATACAAGTACAAGGCTGAAGGAAAAGTACAACTGCTATAGCCTACAAAACATAAGGCACAACAAAGTATCCATATTCAACTGAAGATTATTTCAAGCTTCTAGATTAGGAGAACACAGCCTAAATTGAAGACAATCTGGCAGTCTGGCAACCCAGGTTTCAGCCCTCTTAATTAAAAACCACCTTGTTCTTCCAAAGTTGACCTGCATTTTCCTTTTCTGATTAGGACAACATAATCAGTGCTACCCGAAGTAGGATAACACTGTGCCATCAATTCTCCAAAAATTTGAGCAATGTGTAAAAGAATATTCTAAAACAATTAACCACATCAATGCAATTTCTATTATGCCACGATAATTATCGAATATAATTTTACTTATTACACCTTAAGAGAAGAAAATGCAAATCGGCTGGATAATAAATGAAAAGAAAACAAAAATCTAAAGCAGGCATCCGCTCTATTTTCTTTTTCTCAATATATTTCATCTTTATTTGGATAAATTGCTGCAACTACTGAAACACGTAGTCCTTATTTAAGAAACTTTTTTTAATGTTTTCATGTGACATAACTGTTTTAGAACTTGTAGCATGGCGTCACTTGCTATAAATTCAGAAGTTTGCATGCTCCCAAAAGTAGTATGCGGGACAGCAGTACAGCTAGTATTAATGTTCTAAACATGACATTCACTCCAATTGTTTAGAAGGAATCATGATTCAATATGTGTGTAACTAAAAGTGCAACTCTCTTTTCTTATACATATTCTTACAAACAATTTTCCTATTTTATGGTTCTTAGCTTCAGATGTCAAAATTTTGATTTCCTGTTTCCCTCTTTTTTTACCCTTTCCTACTTGGTTTAGTATTGCTCTTCATCACCCGCCAAAACTTTCTTGTTGTTTTCATAACCTGCGGGGGTATGAAAACAATAAGAAAAAGAACAAGGCTAATCCGCACTCCGTTGGATTCTCCAAGATAGGATTATTTGCAAAACAAGGCCTCTCCTCTTTTCCAGACTATGCAAGAATGGACCTCTTTTGTGAACTCAAAGCTGCCGTCAGCCCCTCTTTTTGAACCTGTCAGTTCAGGTAGCATTTTTGAAATTTAAAAAGCAAAAATGAGAAAAATGAAAAGTGAGGTTTGCCCCTTGATTTTCTATTACTAAACCTGGCCACCCGAACCTCATCTTTCTTCCCTCCGGTCACGAACTCCCTCCCATTCATGGCCAAAACATAACCCTATGCAGGGCAGCTATCGGTGGCAGGCGGCATCAAGAGGCTCGAATTATATAGCCAGCAATATGCTGAGGCTAACAACCAGTTGCTAATATATTAACGCTGATACAACCAAGAAACTAACAAACCAATGTGGAATTCTAAAACACCAAACAAAGTAACCGTACTTCTGCTCCAGATTTACTGCCACTCCGACCATTATGGGCCTTAGTCTCTTACTCCCTTTCTTCATCCAGTAAGTTTTGCAACAAAAAGCATCAACAACTAAACACTATTATGCTGTTTTATTAGGTACGGTCTACACATTTTTTCGGACATCAAATTTTATACTTTTTAGAGCTACATCTAGATTTGAAACAGAGGATACATATCTGAATCATCAATGTCAATGCAATCAAAAATAATATCCAGTGCATGTTACAAATGTTTGCTTACATACAACCAAAAAGCAATTTGAAACAAGCAGTAGGAGAATTGTAAGATATATCTCAATTTTTTCTATCTCTATAAGATTCATGTGGCTTTACAATTCACCCAAACTTTGGAGTTGTGACACGGCTGACAGGCAGATGTGTACAGTGCATATGTAAAAGAGG
Source organism: Chloris gayana (assembly GCA_031894775.1). NCBI lineage: Eukaryota > Viridiplantae > Streptophyta > Magnoliopsida > Poales > Poaceae > Chloris > Chloris gayana. Next base: position 191,793 of record JAUNZO010003058.1, on the reverse strand, counting down.
ACAAATAAAATGCTATGACCAGAAAGAAAGAGGGGACGCGCCAACAGGCCAACAGGAATAGATGTTACAGGAGGCAATGTAATCAAGATTGTCTGACACAAAAGGTTCGGTACCTAAATTAATTCACTTAAAACAATATCCAGTGCAAGTTAGAAATGACTGTTGGATAGAAGAGCAATTGAAAAGAAGCAGTACGATAAGTATTTTCCATACTAAAAAAATATATCACATTTTTTTAACCATCTCTATGAGTTTGTTCATATGGCTTTACAGTTCACCAAAACTTTGCAGTTTTGAACATGGTGGCATGCAGATATGAATGCATATATAAAACAAGATAGATAAAATGCTACAGACAATCAAAACAAAAGTGTCAATGCGGCAACAAGATATATAAAACCACTGAATATGCGAGAAGGAACTAGTCTAGACAATATAAAAATGACTCGACCAGGGGCAGAGACATTCCCCTGATTTTGGTCTGAAGAAGTTGGTGTCAGGACTTGAAACTAGATCAGATGGGAGCTCAGGCTCCCAGAGCTAACCTGTCTCACCAGGAGAGTGTTAGCTGGCCTATTCACTATTATTTAACTCGTATGGAAATTATTAGTATTTGAGGTTTAGTTTGACCATGTAGTTTAATTCCTCGTGATCAACATTTTATCACACGGAACAAAAATTTGCAAATGATCCAACTTAGCATTGGAAATAGTATTACATGTCTCCTATCTTGTAACCTTATTTTACTTTCTCTCGGAATAGCTACAGTCTGGTCCAATGGACATGACTCTTCCCATGGCACTATGAGTTTGACGCTTGCAGTGGACATATGTTGCAAGATAAAAATATAGCATGCATTTTTCTTCAGGCTTCAGCCATTCACCCTTTGATCCAAATGTTGCATGATTTCAACTGGACTAGAATGCATGAAGTAACATAAATCGATCACATGTAGAAGTGGTTACCTCATATTGTCTTTTTTTCCGGTGCCTGGCTGAGGTGCGTCTAGTTCACTATAGCTAACCATGCCAAAGGCACTCTCGAAGTCATTCATCATCAGACTGTGCAGTCTCATGAAATCTTTGAAGTACTCATTGCCCGTATTTTGGATATTTACCTTGGCAGCAGCAAGCATAGCTTTGCTGGACGCCTCTGACTTCTTTATCTTGTCAAGTTCAACCTTGGAGCTGATGAGCTCTGCTTTGATGGCAGCCTCTGTTTTTCTCATCTTTTCAAGCTTTTCATTGGAAACAGCAATCTCATCCTTGGCTGCTAACTTAGACTTCTTGGCCTTTCTCATCTGGGCACTGACTGCTTCCTTAGACTTCCTCTCCTTCTCAAGCTCGGCCATAGCTGCCGCCTCAGACTTCCTAGACTTCAAGAGCTCAGCCTTGGCTGCTGCCTCTAATTTCTTCACCTTATCAGCCTCGGCCCTGGCAGCAGCAAGCTCAACCTGGATAGAAGCAAGCTCAGATTTTGCTGCAGCCTCTGATTTTCTTGCATTGTCCAGGTCAGATTCGATAGCCATTTTTGACTCCCTAACCTCAAGGAGCTCGGCCTTTGCTGCTGCTTCTGACTCCCTGGCCTCACTTAGATGTTGGCGGATCAAGGTAGACTCTTTAATGACTACATCAGCAGTCTTATTTAGCACGGTCCTCAACCAATCATCGCCATCTATGTTGACTGCACTCACCAGGACCTGATCCTGAGTGATGCTACCTCCGGGTGGCGTAACCGTGATAGGAGAAGCAACATCAATTGGTGAATTCACTCTGGGTGTTGTTGGCCCCGTCACAGTGACCCTAGCGCCAGAGTTCACCTCTGTTTTCACAGGTGTGACCTGTGCGAGGGCAGCAGCCAACTTGTCATTGGCCAGTAGAGACATCAGATTAATGCAAGTCGACACATGCATATTGTACAACTTTTGGATGTCTTCTTTTGCCTTTACACTGAGCTTCAGGTCACCGGCGGCCTCCCTGGTGGGCTCTCCCCATTTGACCGGACATGGCCAGGTCGCCGTCGGTGATGAGAGAAAGAAGAACCTCTCCTTCCACCCATCATTCTTGGGTAGCTGCCAGCTGGAGGTGCTGAAGAGACGGCAGCGCTGGTTGTGCTCAGACACCATTTGGGGCTTAATGATGTGCCACCCGTCCCTATTGTTGTGCGGGCATACTGTGAAGAAGTGCCGGAACACGGATAACCTTGGCTTCATTCCGGCATCGGAGCAGAGCACGACGAATGCGGCAATGTATCGCCACGAGTTGGGGGTGAGCTGGCTCGGCGCCAGGCTGTAGTGCCGGAGCAGCTTGGAGTAGAAGGGGTGGAGAGGAACGCGCATCCCGGCATCCAGCGCGGCCTCATAGACGCAGATGCAGTCCTTCAGGTTGGGAGGCGCCTTGCAGGCCCGCCCGGCGGCGCCGGCGCAGGAGGGCCTGTAGTCTGCCGGGATGCTGAACTTCTTGCATATCCCGCGGACGGTCTCTTGCCTGGTAAGATTGGATTCGATACCTTGCGCAGCCGGCGGCGAGCTGCCGCCACCGGCGTTGTCGAGGTACCGGGAGCTGACCTCGGTGTAGGAAGATGTGGAGGTAGATTTGGTCGGCGATACCGCCATCGCCATGGTGGTAGGCTCAGTGGCAGGCAAAGGCGACGGCGACGCTCCCGGCATTGTCTTGGGCAGCTACTTGTTCTGTTCCCCACCTAGTAGCACCCGCGCCTGGAGATGAGGGAAGACGGCAGCCCTTGGCGGCTCTGGGGCGCCTGGCCTCGCGACCACGGCCGTCGGTGATCAAGGATTAATTCGATTTGGAGCTCAGATTTTCCATTTCTGGGTTGCGGTTTTCGATTTGAGGCAGGATTTGAGAGGATTTGGTGATTTTGCTGCTGGAAATGGTAGAGTGCGCTACAGAGGACGGAGAGAACCAGCGCCGGTTGTTCGGCGCAGAATACCTTTTACTTTCCTACCACTCCCTCCGTTTGGGCATTATAACTTTGGGCACAGTTTCAAAAAAAAAAAAAAAAAAAAAACTTTGAGCACGGAGATTAAGAAGAGAAGGAATAAAGTAGGAAAGAAATAGAGATCGAGGTGTATTGGGTAGAGAGAAAAATGTCTCGAGAAGTGAGAATGTCAAATATTTTGAAAAAAATAGATCACCTAGAATGACAAATATTTTAGGACTGGAGGGAGTAATAGTTTACCTTATCCCTTATCCCTTCGGGAAAAATGAAACAAAAAAATAACAATTTTCTAATCTGTCAATCAATTGAAAGTTCCCTCTCCGTTCAGTCGACACATGAGCCGTTCCATGGCTTTGATATCGTGTGTTTTGATTGGAACCCGCCCCAACTGATTTGTGTTGTTATCATATCTTAACGTGTTTAATCAAACCCTGTGTGAACAGTGGCTGACCAGACTCAAAATTTTAGGTGGGACAGAGATGATCGGCAAATTTAACTAACAACGAAAAAAGATAACATATACACAAACCGAATTTTACTAAGATTACAAAAAATGATGACTCAGACGTTATAAGACCTATGCAAAGACAAATCCATTTAAATGACTTGTAAAAATGATTTTCATTAAAAAAATGTCAAATATGTCTGTTAACCATCTTCTTCTTTCCAATTGGAGATAAATTGTTGCAATTTGTTGCTCCTCTTCCGCAACCGCTTCCAATTACAACTGTTGGCATCATTTTGATACCGTTGTCAGACTACAGCCAGGCCCTACACTAGCCTTCTCACTATTACTGCCAGGTCATTCTTCGTCCATGGATGTGATCGTGCTGTAAACAGTGCGCTAGGGTTGAAAATCCAATTTCCATCAACAATATACGCCGGCGTAGGGGCGATCAAATGAACCGTCAGGCTCTTTGGTCTTGCATGTGTAATTTTTTTAGAAACATGCGTACCATATCTGGATTGCAATAGGAAAGGAGGAAGCGATCCCCTATTTTCTAGTATGGGCCTCACGTGTAAGTAGAAAAATTATTTAGCCCAACATGACCCATAGCTCTTCCCGTTCGGCCTTTTTTTTCTTCTTCCTGTGTGAGCCAAACAGACTAACAGTCGAACAACCATGAAAAAAACTCGGCGGCAGGGACATGGGCTGCCCAGTCTCACCGGCGAGTAGCTTGGGCAGTCGTCCCACCCTGCCGTATGGGACGGTCCGCCCATGTGTGTGGACCTCTACCTGTCTTCCCATTTCTCATTCACTCATATACGCATGGCATAGGCGGAGCTCTTGCGACGATTAAAGCTATCTCCAACGGTTCACCCATATGGTGATCCATAACCAAAATAGGTAATAAAACGTGAAAAAGCTCTCCAACGAAGTACCCATGGATGACCCATTTTAGGACTCCCACCCGCGACCCGGAAATCGGTCACTCCCCCACCCCCACGTGACCCAACGTGCCACGCCCGGCCCCTTGTGTTCCGCCCCTTCCCATGCTCCTTTGCTGCCCGCCCTCTCGCATCCGCCCCTTCCCGTGCTCCTTCGTCACCTTGCCTCTTCGGATACGTCCTGTTCCGCCATCGCTCCGCCTTGTCCCGTCTCTGCTCCGCCGTGCCCCGCCACCTCGGCTTGTGACCCGCCCTACCGTTTTCTGTCTTGTCCCGCCCCCACCTTTGCAGCTCGTTCACGTGTAGGTCGGTCGCTGCATTGCCACCACCACCAGCCGTGTGTGCCTCTACCGTCGACGCTGCCGCACCTCCTTCCGCGGCAGCTTGCGCCGGTGCCACGGCTTGCGAGCCCGCCCGAGCTCCTCATCGAACTCCAGCTTTGGGCTCACCGTTGGAGACATCCACTTTTGGGTGGTTGTGAGGACCCGAATTTCACCAACGTGAAAACCGGACCCTTTGTACCTCTATGCCACTCCCAGGAGTGTGGCACGTACAACCAACACATGTTAGTACGGAAAAACCATAAATATAAAGAGTAATCAAGGCAAGATAATAGAATCTCCAAGTACATTATTAAAATGCATAAATCTCAATCTCAAGAGTACAAGAGCGTGGCACGCAGGCCATCGCGAAATCATGGTAGAAGTCTAACGAAGCGGAAGCAAAGCGGGAAACATCTCTCGGTGAAGATCCGTAGTGAAGTCCATACCCACAAGCAACTCGAGTGTAGGCGAGACCGTCACTCCTCCTCGTCGGCTCTCTCAATCGGCTCGGCCGGCTCCTCGGCAACGGCGTCCGAAAAACAAAGTGATAAAGCCGTGAGTACATAACGTACTCGAGCAAGCCGCAACTACCTAGCAACAATGTATGCATGTTGGGATAGTTCAAGGAAAGGCAAGGGCTAGCACCTAAAGCATTATTCCTCAAGTCTATGTGAATCATATTTTATTATTAGTCAAATTTTACAAGTGGCCTTGCAGGAAACAACACAATCCCGCAAGGGTCAAGTTTTATGTCCCGCACACCTCCACGGGACCACAGCTCGAGGGCGGAAGTAAAACACCTATTAGAGGGAAGAAGTAGTAAATGCTAATCGAGTGGGTCGCTTAGAGGTAGTGCCCATACTTTGGGCTAGACTATACGTATAGATTTATATATCTCTGCAGAGAGTAAGCAACCGTACCCACGTGAAGAGGTACTCAAACAAAAGACCACCGTCGTGGCCCAAGCAAAGCAACACTCACAAGATCACTACTCAAAGCATCGAATGGGTGGCGCCCGTCCCTCGTGTCCGGGTTCCTCTAACCACAACATAGGAAAAGAAGGGCCCGAAGGGTGTGACAAGGCGTATCACGGGCCGGGTGGGATATCCTCCGCTCGCGGGTCGAGACAAACGCTCCAACACCCGCTACCACTAATCTCTACACCACGGCGGGCCACCCATTCCTCCGCTAAGTATCATGATCCAGCCCGCCCATACAAGTCACGTGGTATGCTAGTAGACCAAAGAGCAAGCAAGCACAAGAACCGGTCCTTAAGCTGCCGGGGCGAGTCACCATCCCTCTCCTCAAAACAACGAGTCTCAACAACGAGTGTCACCACAACAGGGGCCCCATAAACCCAAAGCCCCTACACAACCGTACCCGCAACGAGTACTCTCCAAATAGAGACTCCCCGAAGTCTCCCAGACACCTAACCACCTACACACTCGCCCCCGCAAAAGTCCTACAGGATATCTAGTACGAAACTCGACACCTAAGAAACACCTACAATTTATTTTACACAAAAACATGTATAGTCATCATGGGGTTCAATTAAGCAACTAAGCAAGTACTAAGCATGCGAGTAACGGTAGAACAACCTATGGCAAACGAGTGGCAAGGATGGCATAGTATGGCATAGGTAAACTACAAGTGCAAGTAACCATTAATCATGTATGGTCCAATTTAATACAAGTACTAAATAGGATCAAGAGTGGTCAAGGATTGCGGCTTGCCTGGATAGGGCTGCTCCCGGGCCGGGTCGGGGTACTCGTCATCGTTGCGCTGGCGGAAACTCCTCAAACTGCGGCTCGGACGGGAACTCCTCGGCACGATCCGACGGACGGATCGTGAAACGAGGGTTAGGCACGCAAAACGAGACAATACGAAAAAGTACGAAACGGACGACGGAAATTATGGTACAAGAACATGACCAAAAATTACACAAACGCGTAGAGAACGTCGCTACGAGTCTAACGCAACCGACCGCGTATTTTTCGAGTCTCCAGGAAAAAGATATGAATTTCCAAAGATTAATGAATTATGGAAATTCAGGAAAATCCAATAAAAGAAATGGAATATTCTCTGGCATATTCGGCGACACGCGAGCACCTCGTCGGCTACACGTCGGTGCCACGTCAATGCCACGCAGACCAAACCCACTACAGGACAGCACCACGTGGCAATGCTTCGCCACGTGGTTGCCACGCGATCGCCAAGCGGGACGACAAGCCGGAGCCACGCAAGCGGAAAACCACCCCACGTGGATGACACTTCAGCAGAACATGTGCCACGTCGGTGCCACGCCGGCTTCACCGGGAGGGCGGCGCCGCCCGTGCCCCGCCACGGGGCTGCCGGAATCGGCCCATCCCGGCGCTACGGCTCGCTGCGGCACGAACCAAGAGCACCGGGCGACTCCCCAAGCACCCGCGCACCAGCCGGCACCGGTCATCTGCACCAACTCGCGGCGGCTCGACGGCGAAAGCTCACCGGAGTAGCCGCGGCGCGCGCGCAAGGGAAAACACCCCGAAGTTAACCAAACTTCTACGGGACGGTACCAAAACACAGCCCGTGCAAAGACGCTTCCAACGGTACCTGCCCCGACCCAAAGATCGGCGGAACTTCGCCGGCGGTGAGAACCGCGGCGGCGCAAAACCGGGCACCGACGGAACCTACTAAAACCCGCACCTTTTCCCCAACGGACGAGCGCATGAGCAACAACGGCTCACCACCCGGACTCCAGGAGCGACCGGACATGATGAGCAAGCTCCGGAGGCGGTGGGGAACTTGGACGGGGTCTCTCTTCTTCTCCTCTGCTCCGGGCTCGACGGGAAGCTCACCACCCGACACAGACACAGCACGCCGTGCACGAAGGTCGGGACGCGCTCCGGTGGCTCGGAGTGCGACCCATGGCGGAGGGGAAAACCTCGACGGCGGCGGGCGCTAGGGTTTGGGGAAAGGAAGGGAGACGGCGGCTCGGGTGGGGTTTTGTAGAGGGGAAAAGGTGGAGGGAGCAGGTAGGGCGACGGGGCTTGCTAGGCGGCAGACACGAGGACGCGCCGCGTGGCCTCGGCGTCCGGGTCACGGGGTGTCGCGCGGAGCAGGCTGGGAAAAGGTGGAAGATGCACCTGCTGCATCCGGGTCGGGCTGGACTTGGGCCGAAGGGGAGAAAAAGGGAGTTGGGCTGGCAAGGATTCGGCCCATGGCGACGATTTTCAAATTAAATCACTTCGCGAATTAATCTGCCGAATTAAATTCAAAAATGAACTCCAATTTGATTCAAACTCGTCCAAATTCAGATATTTGCATTACACAATTCAGAGTATATTTCTAGGGATGTTACGGTGGTGTCTCATCACCCTCACGACGACCTGTTTGCTTGTTTGGGTCTCCGAAATCGGTCTTCACCATTAGAGAAAGCCTTACAGCGGGGACTAGTCGCCGGCGTGGTAAGGATGTGATTGTTCCTCCGATTGGAAGGAGCGCTCATTTTTTTTGAAGAATCGTAGGAGCTTGAGCTCCTACAGTGCTTTCTTGCAATCAAAGTTCATAGTATAAAAGAGGGAATACAAAGGCGACCACAAAACGAAAAGAGAAAAAACAAAGAAAACTAAGTATGTCATTGTATCCATTGTTGGATATGCTCCACATAGTTCTTCTTAGCTCTATGGACAACCATTGTCATTTCTTTAAGAAACTTCCTTTTGTAATTCTCCACCAATGGATCAACTTGATTGAAAATCCAATTATTCATTTCCTTCCATATGCTCCAATACATTAACATTATGATATCCATGAAAAAAGGAACTTTTAACTTTTGTTTTAACCATTTGACTGCATGTTGTGCGGAAAGCCATCTCGGTGTAGTAATTCCAATACTTCGCCAAGCATGCTTGTGCAAAATTGCATTTGATGAAGAGGTGTCGCAGCATTTCTTCTTTTTGTAAGATGCAAAGATCACATGTGTACGAGTCCAGATTCATGTTTTTCCTTCTCAACAAAGCACTAGTGTTTAATCTATTTTGAAGTAGGAGCCAGAAAAACACCTTGTGTTTTGGTTGACAAGAGGATCTCCAAAGCCATTTAAATGTCGGATGCACAGGCATATGTCCGAGAAGTTGCTTGTAAACTTTGGATGATGAGTATTTGCCTATTTGCTTCATGTGCTCCATCTTTTCCTTCAGTAAGGTGCTAATCATTGAGCATTTGATTGACAGCCCCACTTAGGGGTTGGTGGAATATATATGTAAAATAGCTGTAAAATAGTTTGGGTCTTTTACTTGTGACAGGAGAGTTTTACCAGCTTTTGCGAAGGAGTGCAATTCTGGGTACTTTAGATTTAAAGGACAACCATCAAAAGAATCTTCCTAGAACAAAATTGTTGAAACATCTCCCACCTTAACCGATGCTATTCCTTTGTATAGGTCCATATGTTTTAAAATGCCTCTCCACCAAAAGGAACCCTTCTTTTGTGTCCCCGGCACCTGGTTATTCCTATAGAAGTTTTCTCATAAAAGGTGAACCCATGGCAAGTCTTCTTTATTCATGAATTTTTTAATCTTCTTCATTAGTAGGGAATTATTTTGCACTCTTAGTTTGATGACACCCAGCCCCCCCCCGCCCCCTCTCTCGATTTTGGTCTAGTGACAAGTTTCCAAGCTGCCATGGGTGGTTTATTGGCATTGAGAGTTGATCCTCGCCATAATCCATATCTTCTATATTGATCAACCTGCTTGATGATTGTTTTTGGTACTTTCGGTGTGCACATATAATAAGTGGGCAGAGAAGATAAGACAGTATTAACCATCTCCAACTTCCCCGCTTGTGTTAAAAATTGAGCACATCCCACCAACCTGCTCTCTATTCTATGTGCAATAGGTAGAAAGTATGCAACCGATGGCCTTGTTGTTCCCATACGTAATCCTAAATATGTGAATGGCATGGATCCTATCTCGACAATTCGTAGTCTCGACCAGTATTTGCATACATTTATTGGGACCATAATTGACTTGTGGTAATTAACTTTGAGTTTAGTAGAATCTGCAAAAGTGTTGAGTAAAGCTTTGAGAACTACTAGTTGTCTTTGGCAGGCCTCCATGACAATGAGGGTATCATCTACATATTGTATCACTGGAAAATCATGTCCCACTTTGCTTGTGATTGGTAATTTAAAGAGTCCTTGATCTTTGGCTTTATTAAGTATGGACTGGAGGCATTGCCAACCTCGTCTCGTGGCCTCACACCGGCCAAGTCATCACTCTTCAACAACCTCACCGATGATGAGGATGACGCCTCCAAGTGCTTAATGGCCAAGAAAAGCAAGGTACAATCTAAGTCTCTTGTCAATTCATCTAACATTGATGATGAGGAGGAGCTAGTCCCCTCCTTGCAAGAAATGGTTAAAATCTTAGGAAAGATGCAAGAAATGGTTGAAGAGAGTGAAGAGATGGTGGACAAGCAAGAAAACATGCTTATCAAGAAGCTTGATGAGATCAAGGAGTTGAAGGTTCTCCTTGAACAAGAAAGGGAGAAAAATGAGGAGTTGACTTCGTGCCTCACAAAGGTAAACAAGTCAAATGCTAAACTTGAGAACGTCAACCTCTCTCTCCAAACAAAATGTGACTCTCTTGATGAGAAACACAAGTTGTTGGAAGGAGAGATTGAGGCTCTCAAAGTTAGCACATTGACTTGGAAAAATAAGGCCGAGTCATCACAAGCCTCATCAAGCAAGGGATGTGCAAAGGTGTGACAATGTTGACATTGACAATATTGCTACCGACAAGGTGGCAATCAAGGAGCTCACTAACAAGGTTAAGGATCTTAAGAGAGCGGCTCAAGTTGAGATAGCTAGGAAAATTGTTAGTGAGGAAAGAGAGTTCAATGGCAACAAAGGTATTAGGTTCAATAAGCAACCCAAGTAAAAGTACAACAACAAGAACAACAACATGAACAAGCAAAAGCAAGTTGCTCAAGTCAAGAACACTAAGAAGGCAAAGACAACACATGAGCTCAACAAAACGGGTTCATCTCGTATCCTTCGTTCATATGATCCCGCAACATATGAGCTAACCCATGGTGCTAATGGGAAAGTAGTTGCACGATTTGTTGGGCCACACTATGCAAGGTAGAATCCTTGTGTGTGGGTGCCCAAGAGTGTTGTCTCCAAAGTTAAGGGACCCAAGCAAGTTTGGGTGCCTAAATCTTGTGCATAATTTGTTTCGAAGGAATACTCCTCGAGCAGTTCCATATGGGTGCTTAATAGCGGGTGCTCAAATCATATGACCGGGGAGAAGAAGATGTTCTCCACACTTGACAAAGACAGTCTACCAAGTGGGAGCATATCTTTTCGAAATGATGGTAAAGAAAAGGTAATGGGTCGTGGTCGGATTCAAATCACACATGACCTTTCTATTAGTACTCGTGTTTCATGTGAAAGGTTTAGGGTACAACTTGATGTCCGTATCACAACTTTGTGGAATGGGCTTTAGTCATCTCTTTACCGATCAAGGCGTGACCGTCTTTAGAAAAGAGGACTCCTCAATTGCATTCGAAGGGTACTTAGAGGATAAGATCTATCTTGTTGATTTCACCAACAAAGAGGGTCCAAATCTAAGTGCTTGTTGGATAGCAAAAACCACGTTGGGTTGGTTATGGCATTGCCGACTAGCCCATGTAGGGATGAGGAATCTTCACAAGCTTCTAAAGGGTGGCCACGTCATTGGACTAAAAGATGTTGCTTTTGAGAAAGATAAGGTGTGTACGCATGTCAAGCCGGAAAGCAAGTTGAAGCCAACCATCCATCCAAGACGATGATGACAACAATAAGACCATTAGAGATGCTTCATATGGACCTCTTCGGACCGGTCACATACATAAGCATTGACGGTAACAAGTATGGCCTTGTCATTGTTGATGATTATTCTCGTTTCACTTGGGTATTCTTTTTGAGGGATAAAAGTGAGACACAAGGTGTTCTAAAGGGGTTCTTCGGAAGAGCACAAAATGAGTATGATTTGAACATCAAGAAGATAAGAAGTGACAACGGCACCGAGTTCAAGAACACACAAGTCGATGAGTACCTAGATGAAGAAGGCATCAAGCATGAGTTTTCAGCACCCTACACGCCAAAACAAAATGGTGTAGCCGAAAGAAAGAACCGTACACTCATTGAGATGGCAAGAACCATGCTTGATGAATACAAGACTTTCGATGCATTTTGGGTCGAAGCCATCAACACCACTTGCCATGCAACCAACCGGTTGTATCTTCACAAGATGTTGAAAAAGACACAATATGAGCTTCTCACCGGTAAAATTCCTAATGTGTCGTACTTCCGTGTCTTTGGGAGCAAGTACTTTATTCTTAACAAGAAGCCAAGGTCTTCTAAGTTTGCTCGAAAGACCCATGAAGGTTTCTTACTTGGGTACGGATCAAATGTGTATGGATACCGAGTTTTCAACAAAGCCATCGACATTGTTGAGATCACGCGTGATGTAACATTTGATGAATCTAATGGCTTTTAAGTAGAGCAAGTTAATACAAGCGATGTAGGTGATGAAGCTCCTTGTGAAGCAATAAGGAATTTGGCAATTGGTGAAATAAGTCTACAAGACCCAACTCAAGTGCAAGGTGATTCATCCTCTTCAAGTGAAGATCAAGATCCTCCACAAAATTCACAAAATTAACAAGATCAAGGTGGTGGCCAAGATCATGATGACGACCAAGATCAAGGCAACAACCAAGATCAATAACAAGATGATGGAGGTGATGATCAACAAAGTGAACCACAAGAAGAAGAAGATGCGCCTAGGCCTCAAGAACCCCGAGTTCGCCAAAGCATACAAAAGGATCACCCCGTTGATAACATTCTTGGTGATATTCAAAAAGAGGTGACCACTAGATCTCGAGTCGCTACCTTTTGTCATCGTCACTCGTTTGTTTCCTCCTTGAAACCTCTTAAGGTGGAACAAGCGTTACAAGACTCGGATTGGGTGGTGGCCAAGCAAGAAGAGTTGAACAACTTTGAAAGAAACAAAGTGTGGACCTTGGTGGAAAGACCTAAGCAAAATGTTGTGGGAACCAAGTGGGTGTTCCGCAACAAGCAAGATGAACACGGTATGGTGGTGAGGAACAAAGCAAGACTTGTTGCAAAAGGCTATTCACAAGTTGAAGGCTTGGACTTTAGGGAGACATATGCACCGGTAGCAAGGCTTGAGTCAATTAGTATATTGCTCGCCTATGCTACACACCATGGCTTCAAGTTATATCAAATGGATGTGAATAGTGCATTCCTCAACGGTCCAATTCAAGAAAAAGTCTATGTGCAACAACCACCGGGTTTGAAAACCCAAAGAAGCCTCACCACGTGTACAAGCTTCACAAAGCTCTCTACAAGCTCAAGCAAGCTCCAAGAGCTTGCTATGAACACCTCAAGGGATACCTCATCGACAAGGGCTTCATAATGGGCAAGGCCGATCCTACCCTCTTCACTAGAAAAGTTGGAAGTGACTTATTTGTGTGCCAAATATATATCGATGACATAATATTTGGTTCTACCAACCAATCTTTTTGCAATGAGTGCCAAGATCATGACTAGGAAATTTGAAATGTCGATGATGGGGGAGTTGAAGTTTTTTCGAGGTTTTAAAGTCAAGCAACTAGAAGAAGAAACTCTCATAAGCCAAACCAAGTACACCCAAGACATCCTCAAGAAATTTGACATGGACAAGGTAAAGCCAAGCAAGACTCCAATGAAGACAAATGGTCATCTAGGATTGGATGTGAATGGAAAGATGGTCGACCAAAAGGTATATCGCTTCACGATTGGCTCTTTGCTTTACCTTTGTGCATCTAGGCCCGATATCATGCTTAGTGTGTGCATGTGTGCAAGGTTTCAAGCCGCTCCAAAAGAGGGCCACTTTGTGGCCGTTAAAAGAATCTTGAGATATTTGGTTCACACTCCAAACATAGGGTTGTGGTATCCTAAGGGCACCAAGTTCTAGTTGGCTACTCCAATGCCGACTATGCCGGATGTAAAGTCGATAGGAAGAGTACCTCCGGGACTTGCCAATTCTTGGGTAGGTCCCTTGTGTCATGGTCATCCAAGAAAAAAATTCCGTTGCCCTTTCCACCGCCAAAGCGGAGTATGTAGCAGCCGGTAGTTGTTGTGCACAATTACTATAGATGCGACAAACTCTAAAGGACTTTGGATACACTTTGACCAAAGTTCCCCTCCTATGTGACAATGAGAGTGCCATCATGATTGCATATAACCCCGTTGATCACAATAGGACTAAGCATATTGACATCCGGCACCACTTCTTGAGAGACCACTCAATCAAGGGGGATATTGAGATTAGCTATGTGAGAACGATAAACAATTAGCCGATATCTTCACCAAGCCCCTAGATGAGAAAAGATTTTGTGAGCTTAGGAGTGAACTCAATATACTTGATTCTTCTAATGTGGAATGAAGCATTGCGCATCTTTGTGAAATTGAATGTTTTTATTTCCATCTTGTAAAAAGATTTGCTAAAATGTTGTGTGTTTTTGTATTATAAACATTTGGTGTTGATCATGTGATCATGTTGTCTATCTTGTGAGTATTGTTATACTTGGTCGATTGTTCGCTACTCACAAGAGAACACAACCCCTAGTTCCAATCTAATCCTTCCAGTCCTCACGGAACTTTCGTGAAAAACTTCCTGTTTTCAACGGAACTTCCATCATTTTCGACGGAACTTCCGTCCCGACTTGTTCGTTTTTGAATTCCTCCAGAGCCGGATCGGACGAATCTTCCGCTAGGAATATGAACTCTCTGTTTCCGACGGAACTTCCGTCACACCCGACGAAACTTCCGTTGTCTCGGGTTTGAACCCTATTCCGATTGAAACTTACCCCTTCATCCACTTCAACTTCATTCTATCCAAACCTCTCTCTCTCTTGTCCAGACTTCATCCCGGCGACGTAGGCGGCGATTTAGACTTCCAACCGCGGATTTGGGGAAGGAATCCGTGCAAGAGCTTCCTCACCCTCCGTAACTTCGTGCCCAACGATCTTCCGTGTTTTCCCGCCTTCGTTTGAACTCACGGTTCGGTACTTGGTGCCTCTTTTTGATCTCCTAATGCTTTCAAGATCTAGTTGTTTCTCTCCCATAGAATGGTTCCCTAGGGTCTAGTCTACATTCTAGTGGAAACACTTGAGTAGTTAGAGGCCAGATTTGGAGATACGCAAATTTTCGTGGGGATCTCCCTGTTCGGTCGGAACTTTCATTCCGGACAGAACTTCCGTCCTGGCCGGAACTTCCATCCCGACGAGATAGTTCCCCAAGACAATTTTCCTATCTCCTTAATTTATCTTCTAATCTTTGGACCCTTGTTGATCTATTATCTATTCCCGTCGGATGGGTCGCACCAAGGTTCCCGGACGGAAGAGTCGGAGTGACTATGTTGAGTCCTTGGAGAGTGATCAAGGTAGTGAGGAGATGGAGATCATTCCCGAGCGAAAGAGGAGGAAGAGCACGATAACCCGGGAGCCTCAAAGGGCTCAAACTGCTCATGTGGAGTATGGTGCACCGCTCCCGACCGGAGGGCCAAAGGAAAAGGTCCGGCTAGAGACCAAGGTTCATCTCAAGCCCCGAGGGAGCAAGCTAAAATTGTTGTGAGGGGATTGGTTGTGCATCTGCCGGTCTACAACACCTACCGGTCATCTTTTGACTACAAGAAGGCATCCGGAGCCTTGTTTAATGCTAGGATGTCTAATCCCCAGCTTGTTAACGAACAAGAAGCGATCGATGACAGATTCTACACTTGATTTCAGCAAGGCTATTACAATTCCATGTTCATCCACATGCCAAGCAAGAAGCATCATCACTTCCCCCCCACCCCCACCAGTGGGTTGATCGGCGTTTCATGGAGCTCAAGAACAATGCCTTGTTCAATGATGTTATGCAGCTTGCAAGGAAAGGGGGGGTGGTAATATGATATGATGGGCTTCGATATGATTGGAACGCGGAGGTGCTCGTGTCGGTTATGGGCCATTCTCGTATCTTGATGGTGGCAACGAGACTGTCTATTGGATGGAATACAGTATCAGCTACAAGAAGTTGGGCACTTAGTTTCTCCTCCCCAAGAACATTACCCGGAGGACAAGCATTGTGAATGAGAAGGCACTTCCCGATCAGGCCATCCGTTTCATGTACACCGATCCGGACACTCGCTCTCATAGGGTTTGCAGCTGTATTACAAGCTCATGAACCGCATTCTCCGTCACAACATTGCTCCAAAGTACGGGTATGCTACTACCGTTGCCTCTTACTCTCGTAATGTTCTTGCTCGCTTTCCACCCGACTCCCCTAGATTTGATGTTTTGGGTTTTATCATTGAGGAAATGCACCGTGCATCTTATGCCACTCGTCGTATCCTACCCTTTGCACCTTAGCTCATGGCTATGACTCAAAAGGAGACCTAGTTGGTCTTTGAAAAGGACTGCAAGCATCTTCCGTACCAACCCAAGCTCATTCGGTCTCGTGTAGCTCGACGTCCTCCTTCATCTTCTACGGAGCCGGATCCTCCTCTAGTGCTCTCCTACCTCATGCATCATGTTCGGGCTCAAGAAGATCTTTGGAATGTGCTCCTCCTTTAGTGCAAATGCTCATAGAAATGAGCAAGTGGCCCAAGCACAACACTCGCAGGCTCAAGGCAATTATGAGAGCACAAGGGCTTGAAGTGTCATCGGATGGCTCCGAGGTTGAACGGGATGAGGGTGCCCCCGTCTTTGTGTGGTCCGATGATGAAGTTGATGTTGCTCCACCGCCACCCGCTCATGGTGATGAAGAGGAAGAGGAAGAGGAAGAGGGTGAGCATGGTGGAGCCGGTGATGATGAAGAGGAAGAGGAGACCCCTACCGGCTAGGATGATGAGTGATTCCCTTAGTTCTTATTTTCTCCCTTCTTCGGTGGCTTGATGCCAAAGGGGGAGAGAAAAGAGAATAAGGGGCCACTAGCTATCTATCTTTATCTTTGTTTTCTAATCTAGTGTTGGAACTTATGGGAACTTTTTATGTATGAGACTATGTGTGTCTTTATTGTAATAGGGCTAGTCTAATACTTTGCAAGCCTATGGTTATGGATGATGTTGAATGGCATTTTTTTTATTTCTTTAATGTGTGGATCATGCCTATGTTGCTATGTATGGCTTGCCTTATGTGGTGTGCAGCTTCTTGTGCTTTTTGCTCTTGTTGCTTTCACTATCACACACATTTATGTCACTTGAGCACACTATTGTTAGGCATCCCACATGTACAAAATATAGGGGGAGCTCTCTCACATGTTTGTGTGACCCAAGCATCTCTTCAGGGGGAACTCCGCTATATTTTGGTTGTTCGTTTCCGTTGTTTTGACATCCTTATATTGTTTGTCATCAATCACCAAAAAGGGCGAGATTGAAGATGCAACTAGGCCCCTCCTAGTGGGTTTTGGTGATAATTGACAAAGAATTAAAATGTCTAATGGTTTATTGAGCTAATGTGTAGGATATCAAAGTCTACTAACCCACAAAGAGAGATTGATAGCCCCTCATACAAATGTAAAAAGAGGGACTCAAAGTGGAGCTTCAAAATAGATTTATAGCTCTTTGAGTCTAGGAATGCCAAAACTACAAAGAGGGGAGAATTAGTCTTTCATGCAGGGCATATGTGCTCAAGCTACCAAACCCAAGCTTGGATCAAACCAAAAGCCATCAAAAGTCCAAAGCTCTCAAACTATCCAAACTCAGTCTTCACGGAAGTTCCGTGAAGCTCATGGAACTTCCGTCAAAAATAGAGAGTTGTGGACGGAACTTCCAAGTTCCGTCCTGGGGACTTCACTACCTTCTTCGGCACCCAAGTCATCACGAAAGTTCCATGAAGCTCACGGAACTTTCGTCAAAAATAGAGGGTTGTGGACGGAACTTCCAAGTTCCGTCCTAGGAACTTCATGCCCTTCTACTGAAGCCTAGCCATGGCTGCAGGGAGGAAGAAGCAGGTGAGGGCAATTTCATCATAAAAAGAGCCTTGGGCATTTTGCCGGTAGGTCATCGGTTTCGTGGGCATTTTACTGAAGCCTAACGGCAGGTTGGCATTCTACCGAAGCCCACCGTTTTATTGGGCAAAATAGCAAAAATCTCTTTATTTACTCCAATAGCATATAATATATAAGTGCCTTTGATGTTTATATTATGGATAAGGAGCTCTGTTACATCCTGTGTGTCATATTTATGCACAAACTACGGCCATAACTATGTTCATAGGTATCATGGTGCTCTGTAAGAATTAAGACACTGCTGCTTTATGTATGCTTCATTTTGCTTCAAAGTAAATGATAGCATGTGGGTTGTGTTTGGTCTCATGGCGCTTCTTTCCTATTGTCTACTCAACTTGTGTGTGCTACAATTTGATCTTGTTACATTAACGTGTCTAAAAGTTATTCGGTATAATAAACACATATTTTAGCAAGCGACACACCAAGTAGTACTATACACCAACAAAACACTTACCAAAGGGAGAGACAAATATATCACTAAATATTCCTCTTTACTAGGGAACGATTTTAAGGGACAGATTTAAAAGAGAGAACACAGGGGGAAGACCTTTCCCTGTAGTTTCGGGTCAAGGAAACTATCCGCTCCTTCAACAAGGTTCCCTACGGTTGAGTTCAAAAAAAAGGGTTCCCTACGGTTCCGTTTCTATTGATCATTTAAAGGTTATTTTAATCTCTGCTTACACCACAAATTCATATAATTACAACGGTTAAAGAAATTTTGAGAAAGTTACTAAATTTTGATAGATAATATGCTTCCTGCACCATAGGCTGCCTCACTCAGGTGGAGAATCCACGGCTGAAAGAGACACCACACTGCCCATAGTAAACTGGAAATTTGTAGGAAAAAAAGGAAAAAGAAAGTCTTGCTTCATGTTATTTGCTGCTCACATCTCTCCCTATAAATAACAAACCTCGGGCTTGAACTCAGGAGGCAAAGCTGCAAACTATCATATCAGTTCAAATTGTGCTTTCCCAAGATCTAGCTTGTTTCAGCATGAAGCTTCGTCTTCCGTTTGTGCTCACCATACTTATGGTTACCGCATGCATCCTGTCATCTCGCATGCAAGTGATGGCGGATGAACGACATGGAGTGACCAAGGCAGGGACAGCAGAGGGGACGTCGATCGACAACCACCATGCTATACCACGGCCTGACTACGACAGTTGGAGTAGCCCTGGAAACATGCCAGGAAATGGCCATGAGATTGGGAGCGAACAAGCTAAGCCATGAGCACCCTTCTGTATATGCGGCATACCTACTTAGCATGCTTCTTGCATAGTAGGGTACGTATATGCATAAAATGTTTTCGTGCCATATATTGTATATTGATGTTAGAAGAAGTTAATTTCTGCGCTTGTGATGTTTATGTAAAAGATGAATCGTGTGAAACATATTGTAATAAAATTTTGTATTTTCAAATCGAATGAAAATTGTACAAAATTTCTTAATAATTAGGTCATCTTGATTATTCATTTTATACACTAGCATAGCAATGGTTGTGCTAGACATATCTTGTTTGTAACAAAAAAAGGAATGGTAGAGATTAAATATGGACCGGATCTTTTGACAACACACAATAGCAGTTAGCTAAACTTCAAAAGTGAATATAATAGCTAACTCTAGTTAAATGAGCTTAAAATTCCATAATTCAACTGCATAAAGTGGACTGTAGCATGGGTGCAACAAAGACAATAGAAGCTAATTCATATAAATGTTTCCTGAACTATGGACATGCATTTTAAAAATTAAATAGCATATACGTAGGTAATAAAATTCATATAAAATTAAATAGCGTATATATGTGCGTGCATATATTGCTAATATGACGTTTCTCACTACAGCTGCATAAACAAGTAAACAATTAAAGCACGTTCAGTTTCAGCATGCTAGATACATTGCCCTCTGTGCAGAACTTTGTACGTGCCACATGTGATAAATATGTATATTCACTTCTCAAAGATTGAAAAATTGACGGACGTGATCTTTAATTTTCTGCTTCATCTGGAAAATACGGAAAATGATTTGTTGCCTATATAACTAGCTTAGTGAAATAAAACGATGGTTGTTACTAGCATTAGGCTGATGATCCTTAAATTTTGTTTATCTACAATGACATAAAGTAAAAAATGAAATGAAAGAATGGCTAGAAACTTTGTATTAGCTCTTTTCTTTTTTTCTCTTCTTTTATTCTTGAACTCCTTTTGTATTCTGTCTATGTTTTATTAATTAAAATCAGCAGGGGATTCTTCAAAAAAAAAAACAATGACATAAATTGTGTATTGGACAGAAACCAGTCAAACTTGATGCTACATCAATAAATTTTATGTACAATGTTTCTTTGATATAATGGGCCAAATATGTATCATTTGTGAACCATAAGGTGCAAACCTTGCAGTTAGAAGTGATATATTTTGATCAAGGTAAAAATGTATTTCTTCCCTTCACAGATGGCAGGTATCCAAATAGAGCTGGTATGTGAATTCCTAACAAGTCACATTGTACTTTCAGTATTGATGGCACACAAACATTCCCATCAGTGAGATGCAGGTAATACACGTAGTGTTTAATACTCTATGAGACAGTATACTACTTTGATTGGGTACACAAATCATTAAAATGTTTATACAGTATATTCAAGTACGTATGAAAGACTTCAGCACGACCAAAAAGATTAAGGATTTTGAGTGATAGCAGCCTTCACCTAACTGAAATGACACCACACGCTTTTGAAAAGCGGCCCGTCACTAGGGAGGTAATAATTTTAAAATTTGTGTTTTTTATCTACTTGCACTTCTCCATTATGTATTTATGTATAAGATGTTTTGTACACATATATTCATGCATGCATTCAGAGGTATATATGCGGGTCTTTATGGATGCTACCATACTGTTAACAAGTTCCATTTTGTGACAATAATTATTCAAACAAACCGCATAAGCTTGTCTTAATAGTTTATAGTAAACCTATAAGGGCATATGTAATATATAAAAAATCTATCGATCTTGAGTAATAATGTATATGATTAAGTGGACTAACAGTGAAATCCTAGCTACTGCTAGTAATGCATTTGTTCAGGCCAGCCAATAACTCTACTTTTATGATATGCTTAGGTCATCTAACAGTAACTTGCGTAGTGGCTGACCCAAACGGTCGGGTTAAAGTTTAAGCAACGTTATTCTCCACCAGTAAATAAAGTATCCAGTAGCTGCAGTGAAAAGCATTTAGCACTTTCATAGTGGGAAATACTATCGTTAGTGTTAGATGATTTCTGCCTAATTTATGATTTGTTCAACGATGACTCGTCAGTGTGTGCCAGAATAATCTTTAACAACAACAATATTTGTGATTAAAATATCTTAATGGCCACAGTAAAAGGAAGGTTTTGCACTAGCTATTCTAGTGGCCCCAAAAGAAAGAACAGATAACTTTTACACGGTCCAAATAAATATTTTTGTATGCAAGTGTTACCTTTTCAATCACTATATAAGCATCCCCTGTCCAAACCAGATCGCCATAGAAACAGTATACAGTAGAAGCCAGAATTTGCATTTTCTAGTGGAGATCATCCAGGTTTCTCTCTCGTACTTGTTATTGCTTACTCATGGCGACCTTCGTATGATTTATCAAGATCAAAATTGTTTGATGTTTGTTATCCTTATATTCTAATTAAGTTATCTTTGACTTCTGGAAGGAAAAACTACAGCAATGAACAAGTTCTTTGCTATATTGCTTGTATTTGCCATGGTGACCCAAAGTTTGGCAATTCATAGCATAGGGGCGTTGGCCAACACAGATAAGGGACAGACCAGAGGGTCGAAATCCACGCTCGGAGTTGCTGGTGCAACCACTGTGGACAACCACCATGCCATCCCCCGAGATCAGTATAGCAGTCATGGAGGAAACGATGGAGGTAGCGGTGGTGATACAAACAATTAATTAACACCACAGTTCAAGCTGTAGTTTCATCACTGTGCAAGTCAGTTTCTATAAATCCGTGTGACTCTGTGTTTGTGAAAGAGGAAGATGTATTTGCGTTAATAAGGTAGTAATTTTCTGTTTTATCACACGTATATATCTGCATCCTGAGTCTTGGAATGTGGCAACTCATATGTATATGCTCCTCTAAAGAATAATAACATATTGTTTCAACTGGTCATGTACATTTTCAAATACTCTCTCTAATTATTCGTTTAATAATAATGTTGTTTAAATACCAATCTTCAAATTTAACCTGGACATATACTATACATACGACAAACTTATTTCAATGCAAATTTTGGTGTATTAAAAATAAACTTGTTTATAAGGTGGAATAATAATCTACATAATGTTTTTTTAGCCAAGTAATCTACATATATAATGTTTTGACACTTGCAAAGCATGGTGACATCTACAACAATGTTATGATGATTATGTTGATCACCTTGGTGGATCAGTCCTTTCAATGCTATGCCTTCGTTGCGTTTCGATTTGTGGTACCAAGCATATATAAGTTATCAATATCTCAGTCATCATGCATTATGTGCAGCGCTAACACTTTGTTGATATATAGGGGTGTAAATTGGTGACACCTTGGTGTCTCCTCTGTGTGTTTGAACCTATTTAGTTTAGTAAAATGAAGTAGTTTTCTAAAATAACTCCAAGAATTACCAATTTGTACTCCCTGTTGACATCTTCAGTCAATAGATCATTAAGATGGTGGAGATCGAATGGACGTAAATGGAACTCTCAAGGTTTCTGCCTTGTTAGATATTGATGTGACTACTAGAAGGCCCGTTATAAATTGGTTCCGATCCATATCAGCAGCAGTCTCACACTGGGACTGGTTCTTATGTCTCTTTAAAATGGGCTCCATTTGAACATATTTTGAAAGCCTGTTGCTGAAGGTCTTTTCTATTCTAGTTGTTTGATATAACGTGCGCTTGATTCGTTTGTCTTATGCGCCCATGTCAGTTCCGAAGCAGCCTAGCTAAAGATATTTGCCTCAATCTTTTTAAGTATCGAAAGAATATACGTTTAAGAGTTCATGAAATACAATATGAATAACTTAATTTACTACTAGAAAGACAGATATTTGGCGTGTATTGATTTTGTTTTGATGTATATAATTTTATCTGCCCTATGAACTCCTATGATTGACTGGTCAGGTATATCTTGAGATTAACTAATATAAAACTGGTCTCACCGTTAAACGCATAATTACTTGCAGATACAATATATACTAATTAATATTCTGTCATAGGCTCATGTTTCACTGGAAATTTATCGATGGATGAGTGAACTTCAGAGAAGTAAATGTGCAGATTATAAGTTTTTGAGATCTAGATAAGATTGGAGGGCAAGTGAGCAGACCTAACTTTGCAATTTGTGAATTTGTGGACATAAAGGCGAACGCATGACAACATCATACCACTCCTGGTTTTTCGTAAGAGTAGTTTTAGTAATTCATAGTTGCAAGTGCAAAGTTCACATCACAATCCACTGTTTTAGTAATTCTTATTGTCTGTTATTCTAATAAATTACTTGGTTTAACCATGCTTGTCTGAAGCCTTCTGTTCAAAATCATGTCATGCTTGCTTCAGGTACTCCAGAAAAGCAGATCTTTAGAGCCACTCATGGTGATATTGTCGAATTAGAAGAAGAAGCTGGTATTATTGCACGTCAATCAATTGGGGGAGCCCTTTATCAGTGGTTGTGAGTTAATGACATTTTCAGTCCTATCAACCTTGGTTCTGTTGGAGCAAATCTGAAAGTTTCCTCTCTTTTTCACCCACAAATCTCTGAATTATCTTGAAGAATAGAAGGGCAATTTTAGTTCTGATTCTTTGAATGAGTAACCATTAAACGCACCTCTTTCTAGACAAGACATACAAACAGTCACTATTATTACAAAAACAGTTTTTAGAGGCGGGTCAAAGTGACCTCATCAGTGGCCAAAAGTGCCTTTTAAGTCAAGCAGATTATCAGTTAAGGCCACAGCTAAATAACTTCTTAATGATATAGGAGTATCTGACAAAAATTTTTTGTCTTAGTACCACTACCAAATGTCAGTGTATCATACTCAACAGTGACAAGATCATGTCTCTCACTATGAACAGCCAGTACTCTCACTTCAATTTGTGTTGTCAGCACCCTACCATCCAACTTATATATACCTGAGTGCAATGTATATGAATGTTTATTTTAGCTAACACATCACAAACACAAGTCGACATGCACACCCTTAGTCTCTTATCAACAAATGCAAGCATGTAAACCCTAGTCATATCTATATGCCTAAGAAAAATGGATATGGTGAATCTTAAAGCCACTACAAATGTATCCATATCAATGGACAGAAAACTTATCATATAAAAAGCATAATAGTTCTGTATTTTGCACAGTAAATCAATATTGACATCACATCTCTTGAGAAAATATCCGTGCAAAGTTGTGTCAGCATTCAATTCCGCCAGCACAAAAATGTTTGAATACTAGGATTTTCAGCCAATTCAAATGAAGAGGCAAATACCTTCATTTACTATTCTAATTCCCAGGCATTATCCTAAATTTAAAGGTGATGACAGCGGCGCATGCCAATGCAGTAAAGCGAACTTTGTTGTAGAGTTGTTAAACAATGAATCGACTACCAGTGATAGATTTTCCCACTAATAACAAAGTGGTGTGCACCTTTATATGATGACATTATATATTTTTAATTCGTCAGTGCGTTATAAGTTATTAAGATCTTGCTTTAATTAGCCCACTATGCAAGCCACTAGAAGTGTAATTTTCAATAAAGCAAGCCCTAGGCAATATGCAAATATTAGGTGAAATCTAATTTTGATCATGACTTAGTGCTTAATATAGTAAAAAGTCCCGAACCATCCATATGGGTAGATAAATAATGACACATCCGTTGCATTAGTTATATAGGTGCAATTACATAGACCAAAGAATTATTTTATAATATCATAAATTAACTTTATATCAATTAGCTCTGGAACATATATATTAACTAAAACGTATCAAAAACTAAAAATAACATGTAAGAAAAAATTCTTCCTTTTCCAAGTAGTTTAAAAACTTTATCTGAAATAAAATTAGTAATTTGTGCACTTTTTGGGCTTTATTTCGTTATTAGCGTCAAATAATATGTATTGGAAGTGAAAATTCTGTAACTTTCCTTTAGGTTCAACCTTTTCTATTAGTGCTGATCACAGCACTATGGCATTTCTTCCTCCTCAGCATCATGTCATGCATCTTCTCCATCTCAGGTGACTTTTAGCATTCGAGGGTCAGACATTTGTGGCTCAACGCTTGGGGCCATGCAAGGCTGGAGTTGTCTTGCACGGAAGGCTGCAGGCAGTGGCTGAACTGGTATGGACTGGTGATGAGCCAGGTTGAGTGGCTGCGGTATGGAGGAGGTGAGTGGGGCTAGCTGTTGCGGCATAAAAAAAACTGTAGAGGTTCAGTGGGAGAGCGTGGTCATAAGGATTCTTGTGGCGAGAGCTCCTCGAGATTACTAGAACATATTTTATTTTGCAATATATAAATAATTACTGAAGAAAAACTTAATTATCATCAATAAAAAAATCTTATATAGAGTATCCACAAAACAATATAATGTTTCCACTTTCATCATGTTGGTTGGTTGGTTGTACAATTTCAACCCCAATAAAAATCTTCTATCATGTTGGTTGGTTGTACAATTCGATATTTTATGTTGCAGTTAAGATCATATGAAACATCTGCCTTCAATAAAAAGTTTTACTGTTAATATCAAGCGACGACTTTAGTTTTTTTTCACTTGGATCGCCAATTTAATCACTTTTCCTTGTATCTTCACATATTTTTTCCGGTACCTCTTTGAGGGCATTTCCTTTATGGAATTTGTCTCACTTATCGACATAAATCTTATGGCATGTCATAAGGTCATAAGAAAAACGTACTCCCTCGCTTAAAATTTTGTTTCCTATAAATTTCAAGCCTTTTCTCTGTTCTTTCTTTGTGGGATCCTAATATTATAGCCCTTCCGATTAATACTATCAGTTTGATTGAATGCTACAACTGAAACTTATAATTTAAATACTTCTTTTTGTCTAATTTTTTTTGTTTTGTATGCTC
Organism: Chloris gayana; assembly: GCA_031894775.1. Taxonomy (NCBI): domain Eukaryota; kingdom Viridiplantae; phylum Streptophyta; class Magnoliopsida; order Poales; family Poaceae; genus Chloris; species Chloris gayana. Next base: position 165,940 of record JAUNZO010003058.1, on the reverse strand, counting down.
TTATTAATGTTGAATTTCTGAAACTTTTGGATTAATACTGAATGATTGATATAGAAATAAAACAAAAAATAATTATGTGATACAAACTCTCACTCATATAATCTTAGGATTAGTAAATTCTCCTACCTTTCCCATGTAGCCCAGTAATCGGTAACACAGATATTAAGATCTTAGGAGGAAGTTCCCAGATCCAACGGTGGAATAATTCGGACTAACTCGAAATAACCTGTGGCAGATTTTCCTTTTCAGGAGCCGCTGGACTCCCATTTGAAGCAATTAAATGTAACTCGGCTCCTGACATGAATTAAGAGATTTGATGAATGCACATCATCAATAACCCGAGCACAATATTAAGTTGCGTTTGGATCAAGGTGACTAAAACAAAGTGACTAAAATAGGGTGACTAAATTTTAGTCACCTCTGTTTGGTTATGCTGACTAAAAGTGACTAAAGTGGATTACATAAGTTATAAAAAGACCAAAATACCCCTAAGCAGCAATGTGACAAGCGTCGGAGTAGAGGGCTGATCTGACCGGCTGCGGGTGGTGTAGGTTGGGTATTCCGCGTCCCGGGGATGAAGGGTTAGGGGGAGATCTGCGACGGGCCAGGGAAGAGCGGTGACGGCTACGCAGGGCGGGGCGGGGCGAGGAGCGATGGCGGTAGGTGGAGCCGTGGGTCACCGACAAGCGACGGCGCGCAGGGGGAGGGGGAACTTGAGCGGGGGCGTGCGCGGGGTCCTAGAGTGGAGCTGGGGCGTTGAGCCGGAGATGGAAGGGAGCTCGCCACCGCGTCGGCGCCCTGCCGAGACCGAGCCCAGGGACGGCGGCAGCCTCACCCTGCCCGCAAGCTTGCGTCCCCGAGCTGCGGCCGCGGGATGCGGTCAGGCCGGGGATGGGAAGTTTCGACTAGGGCTCGACGGCGTTGGTCGTGGACGGACGACGGGGATGTCGGCGGCGACGTGAATTCCGGCTAATCGGACCTTGACGGGAAGGGGCACGCACGGGAAAGTTTTTATTTTAGCTCCTTTTAGCTCCCATTGCCCGGCTAATCGGACTAAAGAAATTTTAATCAGTTTTAGTCCATTCGTCTGGTTGTTTAGTCACTAAATTGACTAAATTTTAGTCAGTTCCCTTTAGCCCCCTGGATCCAAACGGGCCCTTAGTGTCATAGCACACCGCACACAACCATCACCATGGGCCATGACAAGCCACGTGGCCAGCTTGGAGGAATCCAGAAAGGTCCCAGCAGGTACGATTTCTAGTTGTTTGGTTTCATGTTGTATAGCTCGAGTCAGGCCTCCTAGAAACACAGGAATCGGGTGTTGCAAGTACTCTACCCATAATGTTCTTGGGCAGGACAACATGGAGAGCAAGAAGAAGAAGGATGAGGAAAAAGGTTGAATAAGGAGGGGAGAATGCAGCTTTTGCCACCACCTAAGTGTGGAAATCAGGTTTTGCCACTCCTAACCTTTGAATTCACATTTTGCCACCGTTTAGCCTTGATAGCTCATTAACCTGCTCTATTATATTTTTTTTATCCGTCATACTCAAATTACTCATTTTGACTGGACATTTTTACCTCTCTCTCGAGCGGAACCTTTCACACGAGGAACTCAGTCTGTAAAAAAAGGCATGGAAACTATTGTCAACTATCTAAAATCTGTGATTTGACATATATATTGTTGTTATATTAGTACTTAGATTGACAAATGTCAGGTTGGATTTTTTTTTCACTGTTTTCATGACATTTTTAGACAGGGGTAGAATGGTCATTTTATTTCACATTATTGCATCAATATTCATACAAAGTGTCAGTACAACTATCAAGGCTAAATGGTGGCAAAGTCTATTCAAAGGTTAGGGGAGACACCTCAGGAGGTGAAGTGAAAAGCACTTGCAGTGGTGCGACCAACACGGTGACCAACAGCACATGGGCCCAAGCAAGAAAACCACAATTTTACAAAATGGGATTACTGTACCAAAACCAGTAGTCCTTTCCTAATTAATACAGACATTGCAAGCAAAAAAGTAAATAACTTGCCCTCCATTGAGCGTTTGCTGAAGTGTTACTTGTCTTCATGAGACGTCACATGCTTGGACTTCCTGGATTAATTCGATTCAGCTACCCCCAAGATTTTTGCTCTCAATCATACGCTAGCTCGCGTATGATTTTGAAATTAGATGGTGCATGGTGAACATTCTAATGAGATGTGACGGACGGGCCCTCATTTCTCTAGGGCTTAGAAATTAGTAAAGGTTTTCTTGTAAATCAATCGAGTAGCCATCGTCCTCCATTCGTCATTGCTGCCACAATGGTAGTATAACAAATGGGACGCTTGGGGCGTTCATCTCCGCCAACATCCACAAATAGTTCCAACCTCGAAGATCTCCCACTTCAGTCCCCACATGTATGGATACTCGGTTAAACCCTGTATCTGAACTTGGTGAGCTAGATGGGTGATCACGTGTTTTGTTTATCTTGTCCGTGTTGACATGCTCTAGGTCTTGTCTGCTTCATCGCTATTGGGCTGTATAACTGAATTTCCTACCTTTCTCTATCAGCTTAGGCTTTTAAGTGAATTGGTTGGTACATGCAACTCAATATATAATGGTCTTACTTGTGACCGTATCTGGTTACTAACGTTGTGCACCACATCATTATGATTATTTCTCCATGAATCATGATAACTAACCCCGCATTGTAGGATTTTATCCCTCGTTCCCCTTGGGACCAGTTTTCTTATAGTAGTAGAGCAGACACGTTAAGCCACGTCCATGAAGCTAATAATGAAAAGTGTTGGAGTTGATACGTAAACAGCAAAATTTTACCATAAAATTTGGAATACAATGAGGTCTCTTGTGCAAAATTACAAATTTAGACGATCATTGTAAATTTAGAAGAAAATGAGGTCTCGGTGTTCAAAACAATCCATCGGGCTGCCCACTTTCTCCCGGAACGGGTCATCGGCCCAAATAGTGACTGCTCCCCTATATAAGCCACGGCTAGGGTTAGGAAACCCTAAGCCACTCCACTCTCTTGCGCTGCGCACCCCACGCAGAGGCAAGCGATGGTATCTCCGGATCCAAGCATGCCTTGCGGGCGCAGTGGCGCCCGGCCATGCCTTAGACCGGAGGGGTGGAGCGGGGCGCGGCCTAGAGGGGCGAAGCAGGGCTAACCAATGGCACGGGCCACGACGGTGCGGCGTCGACTCCAACAACCCTTGTTCACGCAGAAGCAACGTGCTGGGGAGGCGGTGTCCCTTCGGCGGCTCGCCCTCCCTCTTATTCACATGCTCGTGATGCTGGCCTCTCGTTGCTCTCCCCCACTAGGCCATCGCAGGATCCACCGAGTTCCGGCAAATCCACGGCCGACGGGCCTAGATCCCCGAGGAGGTCGGGATTGATGGTCTCGTCGGGCTATCACGGCCTCCCCGTGCTGGGTCGGTGGCCCACGGCCCACTAGATGGTGTAGCAGGGAGGTGGCGACGTGGCCACCCTAGGTGGCCGCCACGCTGACCAAAAACAGTGTGGCGCGTGCTGAGGGCTGCCATGTCGGCAAAAATGCTGAGGGAGGCGGAGGCTAGGACCCATCAGAATAAGAATATGTGAAACAAAATTAATTGTTCCTGACTAAAGTTAGAACAAAAATAACAAGAGTGGTTGAGCTGATTAGAGAAATTGCGTTCCTGCCATGTCGCACGTGGAGGGCAGTCACATCAGCCGAGATGTTGAGGGGAGGCGGAGGCTAGGAACCATCAGAATAATAATTCACAATAGTGTTCCTACCTAAAGTTAGAACAAAAACAACAAAGAGTGGCTGAGCTGATTTGAGAAATTAGAAAAACTAGATGATACCCCGCGAGTTGCCGCGGCACAAATATAGTGATTATATAATACGAAGAAAACAACACTTTACAAACACCGAGAAAAGAAAGTAAATAAAAACGGAAAAGACATAGGAACAAAAGGTGGAGTACTAATGGAGATATTTTGAGGCAGTAGTTTCTCTATCTTAATTTGAGGTGACCGGACAACATGAAGTGACATGAGGATATTGATGCATGGATGGATATATGAGAGTCGAGGTGATAACCGGGAGTGCTAACTTTCTAGATGACATGGCAGAGATTTGAAAAATTCAAAATAGCTCCTAATCGCCAACAGTCAATCTTTATCTAATGGTTAAAATTATCTGAGATGATATGACGCAACATAGAGCTAGAGAAATAACATTGAATGGCTCTTAGTGGATTGGAGATGATGTGGCGCAACATGATGCTAGAGAAATAGCATTGAAGGGCTCTTAGTGGGTTGCATCTTTTATATATAAGTAGATAGTAAGTTGTTAATGAGAAGCCAGTAGAAGGCGCCTTGATTTGACTAGCTATGTATAGTATATACGTGATGGATGTAGAAAAGTGACAGATGGGAATATGTTGGGTAAATTGCATGATTGTGCTGGTTTTTATCTCTATACTAGTTGTGCATTTGTCCCCATTTCGGGCAAATATGCCATTCCTTTGTAAAGCATTGGGGCAAATATGCTAAATTGAAAAACAACGGAAAATGTGCAACCATATATCCAAACAAGAGCACAGAAGTAGTTATTTCTCAATATGTGCAGGAACCCGATGTACTCACGACAGGGGACTACATTTTGAGTATCCTATGGCCTAGTATGCCACGGCTTCTCAAAGTGCTTTTGCTTTGGATTCTAGGAGTACCTATCCAAAGGATTCCCATAAAAACACAGATTCTACTCAATTTTTGAAGAACTTCTCAAAATTGTACTAGAATCCAAAAGTAAAAAACATAGCTTCTCATGGATTCTCTACTCATCTTTGTGTTTGAAGATATACATGTGAATCCATTTTGCCAAACAACATTTTTTTTAGAAAATCTGTTTTTTTTCTAGAGAATCTGTTTTTTAGAGAAGCCCTACTAAGCGGGTCCTATGTAATTGTAACTAATATCGACAGTAACAAACAATCATTTAGAAAGCCACCTATTGAGCTTGCGACAACAGATTCAGTTGAAAAAAATACATGAACAAAGATAGTAATATTTTTGCATTACATTTATCATAAAGTTTTCATATAAAATATCATTAGACTCATTTATTTATGTTTGCCAATCTTCAAAGAAGACGCGACATGCAAGAATACACCAGACAAAACACAGGAAATTATGAGATTCTACATGCAGGCCCTTGAGAAATACATATATGAAACTTATCTTCACATTCTCCATGCTGATACACTACTAGTTTCCAACAACTCCTTGTGCACTTCCGTACGAACGCTGGACTATCTCTTAACACGGGTAGCGCCCAAGTGGACAAACATGGTCAATGGGGTTGTCGCCAGATGGGGTGGTCCTTCCATCAATATTGGCCAGTTTACGCATGTCCTTTCCATGAATATCCATGTAAGGGATACCATCCTTCTCAATTTTGTTATGAACACATCCACATGAATTGATAAACATGATCCCAATGATTGCCAACACGATGATCTTAATTTTCATTTTTCTTTGTTGGCCTACAAGTAACAAACATTGGTCAATCAATATACATGTTACTTCATGCATATCCTGCATGATCCTATGTCAATATGGCAAATCATAGTAATAATACAGAACTTACTGCAAAACAAAAGACGGATATTCCTAACAAAAGAAGCAATGGCGGAAGCGCTGCTAGCAACCTTTCTTTTTTCTTGTTGCGTCTTCTCTCTTGTTTTTCCACAAAATGTAATATGAAGTTGGGCTACTTATAGGAGATAAAAAGTGAGACTGTTAAACACAACTGCTCAATGTTATTTGCCGGGCAAGAAAATTTGACTCATGATTGGTGAAAGATATCAGACAACTGAAGGTGGGTAAATATTTTGGCACCAATGCGTATGATGGGTTAGCATATATATATGGTAGAATTTTATTGGGACTCTAAGTGAGTCTTACTACCTTCCTTTCTATGTTTCTAAACCAGTATTGTTGAAAATGTCACTTAGTATGAAGGTTAGTTACGTATATGCACTAATATATTCCACTGCAGTAAATAAAAGTGTTCTAGAGGTACCTAGGAAGTCATGATTGCATTGCATAATTTATATTTAGAACTGTATATATCTTGAGCTATCATTTTGGCGAAAACTGAATTACTGTATATGTTTTGGAAAATACCTTGTGTGCCACTGGCTTAAAGTAAACTCCCTTGTATGTCATCCTATCCCACATGCCATTGACACAGTTGGTCCCATACGTCATTGAGACGGTGATGGCATATGAGGTATTAAATATTGTTTAGGTGCTATACAAGGGAATTCCCATATGTTTCTATTGTAAAGCTAAATCTATTTCTAGATCATGTTAACAGAATATTGTTGGTCGATACTACGCACCCACTTATATACTGCAAGAGGATGGTGTACAATTATATCTCTTTTCCCCTTAGAGTATTCCAAGTTTTAATCAAATCCATAGAGAACAAGCGGGACTTTTACCATTGATAAATACTAACAAGATTGCAATGGTTGTGTGTTGTGTGCTTGACAATGATCGGAAATACTAATTGCTAACAAAAGTGTAACAAGATAATTAATGATTGTCACCTTAGGATTGGTTATTTAGAATGTAGATTAAATTTGTTATCTCGGATGATATACTTTGTATTTTACAAGACATGGTGATTTCGTTCACCCCGGCTTGTCACATGCAATGGGCTATTAGCTCCCCACTTGTTTCTTGCACTATGTGATGATCAATAGCATAACTTGTACATGTAACACTAATAAGTATGAATAGATGCGTTCATCTTCATAGTATTTTAGGCATATCACATAGACTGAGTACATCAAGAGAGTTTCATAAGCATAAGAGTTTACATAGCTAGATCCGCACAACGAGAGAAGAGAATATGAGACTACTCATTCATCCTTCCGTTGAACATGGCGAAGGGATGAGGAATAGTGCAAGGTGGCGCAAGTGCCGATCGGAGCACCACTGTGCCGATCGGCACGGTCTCCCTTCTGGAGGTTTTGATCGGTGCTCACTGCCTTTCGCCTCCACTATCCTGAAACCCTAGCTTCACAGTAGCTTTTCGCTTATGATCATCGTCCTTGACTTTGTTGTTTTTCTTTTCTTTTATCTTTGACAATTCTGACCTAGGCTTCCACCAACACTAATTCATATTGGACTGGGCTATCTTCCTTCTCAGATCGGGCCCTGTAACTAGGCTTCTCAAGGGTGTGTCGATCGGCACGACCCAACTTTTCTTCTGTTCCTTCCTTGCTTCTCCAGCCTTTCTCCACAATTGCTATGTTTTTTATCTATTTCCTGCATTATGCATTAAAATAGAACAACTATGAATATATGCAATTATGGGGTTAATTGTTAGGTTAAATGATTAAATCAAGACGTAAAACATCCATTTTTGATAGCTGAAATGGGTACCTAGAAACCACCAACAAACATATTCAAAACATGCCCTATATATTTTGACTCCATATATAGGGGAATAACACAACCAACATTTCCTTTATATAAATGTCTCCAACTGATAATTTCCAATATTACCAAGCCATTAAATAGACTTCAGCCTAAGGGGAAGTCACATCCTATAGAATCAGTTTGTTGTTCCCATATCAGTAAATATCCTTGTGGTTACTGAAATTTTATGTGATAAAAATTAGAGTAATTCTTTTAATTTCTTTCACATGCTTGCATAAAATTTTGTTATGCATCTTACAAAATACCATGTTGCATCTGCTTTTTAGTATACTCGGACAAGTCATGATTTTTTACTGATGTATGGTGTGATTAACATTGTGCCATACCGTATCATACCAAGTATTTTTTCAACAATAATGTTCATTTATATTACTTTGTATATCCTAGAGGTAAAAAGTATTTCAAACAAGTAGTGCATGTTTTAATGATACAAATATAGATATAAACATTCCACATAATCCAAGGTAGGATCTTCTTTCAAAGACTTGGCGTGTTAAACTCAGGGCTATCAGGTTCAAGATATCAATGGAATACCAGTTTCAAGGGTTTGATAGTAATTGAAAGTTCGGAAATGAAGGCTTGTGAGTTTTTTTTTCTTTTTGTCCATGGATAGCATTTAATTGATGGGTAAGCCAGATGTTTCAACTGGTAGACTTAAGCAACGAGTAATAGGGTAGGAAGCCTTCTTGGGTGTTTCAGCTTACAACTTGATCATTTTAAGCCCTACGGAGACCTGTCATCTTTGAAACTATGGGCATGTGGAAAGATTGGTGGCGACCAGACAACTAAGGTATCAGACGAAGTAATGTCGGTGCTGGGAGAAATCTTTTAGAATGATGGTGCTCGAGAGCATCATTCCCCTTCTCGAGGGTAGTGTTTTAGCGCCACCTTAACGTCTCAAGGTCTTCTTTTATGGGTGAAAACCTATGATCATGATGGATCAGACAATGGCATTGTTGTGATGTCGTGTCTCTCAGTGTTGCTTCAGAGTTATGGACCTCAAGCTTCTTTATTCTGGTGCTCGACGGGAATTAGTGGATATTTTGTTAGTTGCTTAGCCGTAGGTTGTTTATTTTCTTTTGTTAGTTTACTCATTTTTCCTATACACGTGTGCCATTAGGAATGGAGTGTTTCATTGTCATGTAACTTTTAAAGCTATATATGCATCTTTTTTGAATATCAATATATTCACACTTGTAAAAAAATTAGTGCGAATGGATTTGCCTCGGTGAAGTTGAAATGAGACATAATAAGTCAAATTATGCAATATTAGGGACAATATATTTTATATTGGAATGGGTTTGCATAATGGAGAGGATTGTGTAGTCATCCCGGTAGATGAGAAATAGATGTATAGCTGTACAGATCATTCGTTCAATCAAGTATGTCACTATAGCCACGGTTCACTATGACAACCGTGGCTATAGTAAACTACTATAGCCACGGTTCACTAAACTATAGCCACGGTTGACATAGTGAACTGTGGCTATAGTGGTATACTATAGCCACGGTTGACCTGTTTTCTGAGGCTACAAATGATTTTCTGTAGTCTCGGAAACATAGCCACGGTTGGGGCTGACCACGGCTGTAGAGCCCCCAACCGTGGCTATAGTTAGTTACTGCTATAGTGAGTGTCCCATTTTTTCGGTGAAGTCCGTAACCAACCTAAGATTTTAAAGGTGCAAAATGTAGGTTTATGGTGTTCGGCAAGACAAGTTTCATGATGGTGTAATATCGTTGAAGGTCAAGTGTATGATTTCAGCAGGCGAGCGGGTTTCTGGTGTAGGCAAGGTATATATGAGTATCATTTGTTTTGCAGGCATAGCATCTCTTCTGAAAAACTGATGTCAAGATCACAGGAAGGACGGTTAGCATCCCCTTCCGCATAGTTCATTCACAATTACTAGTGTTCGTGTTAGTGTATTGAGTTCTTGACCTCATCAGATATATATACACTGTTTGACATTTCGGTTCGGTTCCCTTTTGCGTAGATCTTGGATGGATGCATTACCTACGTATACCCACAATGAACAGTAGGTTTTGACACTGGACATCCACCAGTCACCCCCGCATCAAAAGATAGTGCTGTTGAGTAAAACAAAAACACAATCATTCTTTAGTGCTTAATGATCTTGTGATGACCCTGTCTCCTTCGTAGTTTATTTGAACTGTACCAGGAACAAAATATCCTGCAGTCATAGTTCATAGTTTCATGGGAAAAGCTATATCTACGTGTAACGATTTGCACTGATTATCACCAGAACCTTTCAAAGTACTTAATGTATGTATCATATAATGTATCACAGTTAACGCACTTGAGAGATAATGTTTTATTAATCATAAAAAAAGAGACAATTGTTTAGCGAATATTGCATACAATTGTTTGAAGTTCGTTCTCTTGCCTGATATCAGCCTTCCTAAAAATCAGATATTTTGCCATTGGATACTTGTGTTATATTATTTGATGACATTTCTATACGAGCAAACAGCTATGATATTTCCATGAGTAGAGTGTGTTAGCGTGCTAGTTGTACTATCAAGAAACTATGTAGATGAGAATAATGTTCTACTCCCTCCATCCCTAATTACTTGTCATCTAGGGTTTTTATCAGGTTTATTGAACATTCTCTGAACCAGGACAAACTGTACGTCCATGTTTATTGAATATTGTCTAAACTTGGACACTCGAAAAGACTCAAAAGATGATAAGTAAGTTGGGATGGAGGGAGAAATAAATAATAATGAGCATGCATGCATGATACAATGATGAGATCTGGCAGAATAACAAACATGATAAACGTAACAATCTCATATGCATGACTTGATATGGCGGCCTAATTCCGTGAGCTTTTTTCCAGTAAGTACAGGAGTTTTAGTTTTGATACTTATAATAGAATTATAAGGAATATACATCTCTCAATGGGACCATAGTAAGTCCTAATGACTAAGCTTTCCGTCAGGTCCACGTTCTAACAGCACATCTGCATTACCCGAGGCTTACACTTCTTTTGAGGTGGTGAACACTGAATTTGCACCTAGGATATGATCATCTAGAAAACTAACTTTTAGCTTTTCTAATTATCATTGAACCATGTGAATAAATGTAATAAATGTTTTCTAGATTTATCAGCTAGATAGTCTATGATGTGATGGAAACAATGTGTCCACTACGTCAATTTGACAAGACGATTGAAAATTACTCATCAATGTAAAAAAGTGACGATTTGTGATTGAGTGGAGCAATAGCAAATAAAAACGAAAGTAAGTGATCAAATTTTTAGCTTATTGTGAAGGGTTACCACCTACTGATACTGATACTTCTAAACTATCTTTGAGAATAGTACGAGATGACAATGTGGTTACGTCGAATTTGTTTTAAAAGAATCATGTTTTCCTAATTATCAGTCACCAGCTCTAAACTGATATTTCGCATTGAATGTTTCGGCATGCAAAAAGAAATTCTCCAATACCCACCCACACGCCTCCATTATTTTCGAACTGTGATGTACCACCTTTTTTTTATGTGGTAAAAAGGGAGAAGAAATGCCTGTATGAAAATTTGATTTCACCACACCACTTATTGTCCGCATAAACTTTAATTAGTGGAGAATCCATATGCAGAGGAGAATTTAGAATACATAAAAATTAGAAGCTCTCTCTTTTATCCCCTATAAGTAGACTCCACTTCTTTGTTCATCAAGACAAGTTCTGGAGATAACCAACAGGTCCGACCATCTTATCTTAAGATTGCAGTAAGTATATATTAACCTCTTGGTTCATCGAAGAGTTATTCCTTATTTTTGTGAAAATTAAAGAAGTTCAATTGTTATACAAGCAATTTCCTACTTATTAATTCCATTTACGTTTCCTTTTTAATTGAGGTCACAATGAAGCTGAGTGTATTCATCCTTGCTGGGCTGATTTTTATGAACCTGGGTACTTGCATGCCATCGGAGACGCCAAAGGATTACAGGACACACGAGAATGGTCTTCCACGGAAGGAAATTCGCAGTTTGATGGCTGGTACCGACGGAAGGAATGGGCCTCCCAGCATCGATCATCAGTGCCCACTTGGGTCCTACCCTAACTGCCAAGGCCAGTCTCAGGAGCATCTGAAGGGAGCACAAGAATCTGGAGGGAAGAGGTAGTCATCGTCATGGAGTCTTAATAAGTAACAGAAGTATCTGTTTCCTCATCTTCTTCCCATCCCACGTCGATTGTGTTATATACAACACCTGCACTATGCCAAAGCTATATTATTGTCATTATGGAGATAAGTATGTATGTATAATTATTAAGAGATTGTTCAGTTGATGAATGAATGTTCAATAATGTATATATAGGTGTTGACAAATGATCAAGTTCATCAAGTTGAGCTATTGGTACTATAGCTGATAGTAAGCCGTTGCGATGTTCATTATTATATGTGCAATAAAGGACACACGTTTCCACTAACGCGTGACAACTTATGCAGCTCAGGAAACTCATTTCTTTTCCAGAACATTTTTAATTGTAATTTACGGAAGATTTAAAATTTGTTTGTGCAACTTATTGCGTAACACTGTAATACCTGAAGTTCTATCACGTCAATCTCTCCTGCCAGTACTTTTTCATATGGTCTCCCTTCTCATCACCTTTTTCTCATCCAACATAATGATAAATATACGATCGTGGAGTATAAGTGAATTGCCCACCTTTCCTCATCAGCTTAGGCTTTTCGGTGAACTGGTTGGTGCATGCAACTCAATATGATATCGAGCCAGAGGTCTCGAGTTCGAATCCTAGCTGGCGTGATTTATTAAATAAATTGCAACCCACTCTAATATTCCATGTTTGCGGCATGAGAGAGCCTACACGTGAGGGGGAGTGTTGGAGTATAAGTGAATTGGCTCACATTTCCTCATCAGCTTAGGCTTTTGAATGAACTGGTTGGTGCATACAACTCAATAGGCAGTGTAAGCTTATACTAAATTTCCTGAATACAATTTTAATTTGTTATGTTCGTAACGAATATGCATGTCTACTTAATTTTACGTTATTGTTAAGGGCAATGTAATTTAATGCTAGACAATTGTTACACACTAAATATCTGAACAAATCAAAGGAAATATAAATCACTCCAAATTTAAAACATTTAAAGTAGCTCGCTTCACTACATTTTTACAAAAACAAAAAATACAAATGATATAAGTTCGGGAATATAAAATTATTTTTGCTATTATAAAACAACCTTGATCCAAGTGCTTGTTTTTCCTTTTTTATTTGAGTTGCCTTGTCTCTATAACCATTCCATCCAAACTGACTTCCGTTCAAATTCAGAACCTTCAAAAATCTATGAAACCATAAGAAGGTTAGGACAAAGACAAGGAATAGATATAGAAGTAATCATCCAACATCATCTCAATACTTAGCAACATTCATCATCCGAATACAAAACATGAACGTGGCTCGCAGGCCATCAATTAAAAATAGAAACTAGCAAAGCATGGAACCAACATCAATTCAGAGGAAGTCTTCAAGCATGGTTCACCAAGTCCACATGAACTCAAGTGTAGGCGATACCATCACTCATCTCCATCAGATCCGTCGGTAGGCTCAAGCTGGGTCAACCGCGTCTAAAAAAGTGGAAAAGTCATGAGTACATAGAGTACTCAACAAACCGCACTACCTAGCAACAATGTTATATATGGTTGGGTATATCAAGGAAAGGTAAGGGCTCAACAACCTACAACTATTAACCTGAAGTCTAGGTAAGTCAAGTTTTATTATTATTCAAATTCTATAAGTGGCCTCACAAGAATCAACACATTCTTGCAATGGTCAAATTTTAAGTCCAACACACCTCTAGTGGAACCACAGCTCGAATCTGAAGTAAAACACCTATCGTAGGGGAGAAGTAGTAAACTAATCAAGTGGGAAGCTTTTAGGTAGTGCCCGTATCGAGGGGCATGGCTATACATATAGATTATAATCTCTACAGAGTATATAAACACTACTAGAGTCTATAATCTCTATAGATACACTTTAATTAAGGTCTAGATATGTTTATTTTGTCTCAATCAAAATATAGAGACGTTTTCATAAATCGTGTCCGAGGCGTGTCCGAACGTGCCGTGTCAAAGCTTGGTAAATACGATTGAAAACATGTCTATTGAAGTAAAAGATGTTCAGTAGAGATGCTATAAAGCATAGATATATTTATAGATACGCTTTCATGAATGTGTTGTATGTATTGGAGTAGACACGACTTTATTGATATGTTTGGACTGCGTTTCTACCAATATAGGCATGTTGTATATAATGTTTCAAAAATATTATTGTAAAACTTCTTCTAAGCGATTGACTTATTTATGCAATTAGTAAGAATTGAACCTACGACCTCTTTGTTTCCTACAAGCTCATCTAACCATCTCATCTAAGAAACAAAGTTGTTTTTCTTTGACCACATATTCTTTTATACTCATGTTCTCTTAGTGTTTTAACGTCTCTAAGATTTTCCATAGCGTGTCAAAACTGTCTCTAAATCAGGGTAGATACGATTAAAACGTGTCTAATATCATCTCACTTTTTATACGGTTTCAATAACGTGTCAAAACACATGTATTATCTCGTTGGATACGGTTAAAACATCTCTAAATATCCTATCATTTTGAGATGCCCTCAAAAACATGTCAACAAGCGTCTTTATGTTGGATACCAATGGTTCAAAGCATGTCTAAAGTCGTAACACTTTGTGATGTTTTAGAAAGCATGTCAAAAAATGTGTTTATCATATTATTAACATTAAAGCGTCTCTAAAATCATGTCATGTTGACACATTCTCAAAATCGTGTCAAAAACATAACAACATAAACGTGTCTAGAGGGTACTTTTCTTGTAGTGAAACCTATACCCACGTGAAGAGGTATTATAACATAGGGCTACCGTCGTAGCCTAAGAATAGAAACTCTCACAAGATCAATGAACAAGCATCGACCGGCGGCTCTCGCTCTCTCAGGTCGGGGATCCCCTCCCCCCCCAAAAAAAAAAACAGCAAAGGGTCCCGAAGGTGTGAAAGGCCTACCACCGGCCAGGTGGGGTATCCTCTACTCATGGGTCAAGACAACACTCCAAAACTAACTAACACTAGCTCTGCTACTACAGCTAGCCCACTAATCCTCCGCAAGTGTTATGATTCAGCACACGCCCATACGGATCACGTGGTGTGTAAGTAAGCCAAAGAGCATGCAACACAAGAACCGGTCCTCAAGCTACCGAGACAAGTCACCAGTCCCTCTCCTCCAACCAAAGTCAGCACAACAAGTATCACCACCAACAGGTACACAACTTTGCCTGCAACAGGTACCCTCCAAATGGGAACTCTCCAAAAATTCTCCAGCACCTAATCACCTACACTTGCCACAGCAAAAACCGCTCCGATACTAGCTGTGACATCCCTTCCAGGACACCCAGGAGTCGGCACGGGGGACACTCGACGAAGCGAGTTACAACAGTTCATCATCTCATACAAGCCAGAATATATACATCATGGTATAATACAATCAGGTTTTTGAAATACAAACATTGTATAGCGGAAGCTTAATAAAATACTGAAGTTTAGAACACTACGAGTCCGGCAGCGGAAACTTATTCCTTTTACAACAAAAGACCACTAGGACGACTAACGTGATGTACTCGAGCTCGTCGTACACCACGATCCTCATCCTTCACGGCGTCGGGATCCGTTCCCACCGGAGGGAACCACCCTCGGGGTACTGCTCCTCCTCAGCTACCGTACAAGTCGTATTAGTGCGACTCATGTACGAAAACATAACGAACAAACCACAGTATTCTAATACTCAGCAAAGTGACAAGTCAACGGGCACGGTAAGCCGACGCCTAGTATGCAGGCTTTATGATTTGTGGGGTTGACTTTGCAGCGGCCTGTGGTGGGTCCTTACTTGCAAATTTTTGCTCCATCTTGAGTTTATTACATAACTCTTGTTCTTGAGACTATAACTACTGCAATCAAGTTGCAATAAGTTTTATCTCTGACTAACAACTCTTTCTTCTCTCTCCTTCACCTTTCACTTGATTAACTACGATGCGACGAGGCTAAAACACGCGGTGCTCATTACTGCGAGGGCGCAGCGATTCGAATCGATTTTATACCAGCTGGCGAACCCCGACTACAGACGTATACGCACCCCACTGATGGCCTCGACAACACTCATGTGACGAGAGAAATAGCCGTTTCCAATCTCCCCAGGGAATATGGCGACCCCACGACTTCCTCGCGTGGGCGACCCACATTCCCTCCATTGAAGATCGATCTCACTAACAGCTTGACAAAAGAGAGTTGTGACACATCCCTGGGGTGGTAGGGTACATCAGCTCTTGGGCCCATTACCAGCATGTAGTACGATGGGACAAACTTGTTCTATCAATGAGCAATGGTACGGTCCTTGGCCAGGCTCACGGTGAAGACTACCACCTTGCAAGACCTGGGCCCCGTCTTGCCCTTTGCCTACGGGCACGATCGGTCTCAATTTCATGCTCTCCTCAAATTAACGACAACAACATCGAACACTTAAAGCCTCCATGCTTTAGAATACCCCGAAATCAACTACCGTTGCGACTATGAATTAAACCTAGCTTCTATTGAGCTACGAACCGATTATAGAATAAACGGAATCATAACTCATGCATCTAGGGTGTCAATCATTCCCTATCACCTGGTGCACAAACATAACTTAACCTAAACTGATAAAATAAAATAAATTAAAACATAGGTACGTGCAGAGGCTTGCCTCGATTCACGTCGGCGTTCGCTTCCTCGGTGGTTGGGTCGACGTCGATGTTCACGTCTCCTGCTTCTGCCTCGGACGGAACTTCGATCACGTCAGGACCTAGGTCGATCATCAATACGTCGTGAATCAGCAACATGCATGACTATGCATGCATGCAATGCTTTCATCGGTATGGTCGCTAACCGACGGTTAATAACTAATGTCGATATGCAACGACTCATGAAATGATAAATTATGAGTACATGAAATGACGATGTTTATGCTTAATTTTAGGAAACATTTTAAATAAAAACTTTCATCTGCAGTATCTCCTTCTTTTAAACAAATTCTTTTCTTAAAATTAAATAATACTTAGCATGAAATAATACATCTCTTAATCACAAGAATGTAATTAATTAAAACTTATGAAATTAAAATGCTCAAAATAGATATTTTAATTCATAAACAGATAGAGAATATTTTTATGAATCTCCCAAAATTGGTTTTACATTTTTCTGATTTTTCTTTAATTTTCTACGACTTTTTAAAATTTGAAAAGTGTTCCGTGCCACACGCGAGGCCACAAAGTTGGGCCACACGGAATTCCGCGTAGCCACACGCAATCCGCGCGTTTGGCCCGCGGTGTGGCACCGTCGCGGCGGCCGGAGAACGGCGGCGCGGCCACCGGAGTTGGCCGGCGGTGGACCAAAGCTCGACACGAGCTTGCCTACGTGCTCAACGCAGTGAGGGGAGTGCGGTGGTGAGGATGAGCTCGCATGTGCCTTGCCGGAAGCATGCCGGCGGCGAGGTGCGGCCATGGCGAAACTCCGGCGAGGTGTGGAGCTCGCCGTGGTCGCCCAAATTTGAGGAAACTCGTGCTACAAGTATCTACATAGCATGAGCAACAAAGACAAAGGGTCATGGAGATGGCCGGGGATTGGCACTCACCGTGGAGGTGCGGACGGCGTCGCTCCGAGCGTGGAGAAACGGCAAATCTCCCGGTGACTCGAGGATGAAACACGATGGTGAGTGGTCAAGGACGTAGAGTAGCAAGTTGCGCATGAGTGGGTGAAAAGAAAGTTCCGGTGACCCGGTGGCGATCTTCCGCGGGGAACGACTCGATTCTCCGGTTTCGGAGCGGCTTGAAGACGAGTGAAGGCCCGCAGAGTAGCGATGGAGGCCGGCGGAGGTTGTGGTGGCATTGGCTCGAGTGGAGACCCTCCAGGGCGGTCTGCCGGCGTGGAACCGGGGAGGTGCGGGAGGTGGCGGTCGTGGAGCGGAACCGAGAGAGGGAGAGAGGGAGCTACGGTGGGGTGTTCTTATCCCCGCGGGCGTGGAGGTGATGCGAGCCGGCGAGCCGGCTGCGTGGCTCGTGCGCACGCGGGATGCGCGGCCAGGAGGTGGCCTGAACAGCGGCGGTCGGCGCCGAGAGAGAAGAAAGAAGAGAGAGAGACCGACGCTGGGCCTGCTTCGGTAATTTTGCAAAAAGACCCTCGAGTTTCCGGTTAATTGAAAAACACAGTTCCAGAGCTCAGAAAAATTCAAGAATATTCATGGGTGCTCGGAAAAATATTTCAAGCATTTTTCTCTTTGGGTCTAGATCCAAATTCAAAATATTTTTTGGGATAAAAATTCATGTTTAAATTAAAACTAAAGCTTTAATTAATTCTTGTAGGTGTTTTCACAAAGGAAAATAATTTCAGGAAACTCCATAAATCTTTTATTTCTTATGTTTGACCAAAAGAAAATATCAAACACAATAATTTCTTTTTATTTGAATTCCTTTTTAAGAAATAAATTCAACTCAGAGTTAAAATGACATTTTATGTGCATTCTTGACATAAAATTAAATGGTTTCAGAAATGCAGTGTGATGCCATGATGATTAATGACAGGAAATGCACTTTCATTTATTAGAGTTGTTACAGCCCTCCCCTTACAGGAATCTCGTCCTGAGATTCACGATCGAAGTGACTAGACGATGGTACTAAAGAACTTTGGGTAATTGGAGCGAATGAAATCTTCTTGTTCCCAAGTAGCTTCAGCTTCCGAGTGATTGCTCCATTGAATCTTGTAGAACTTGATGGTTCGATGTCGAGTCACTCGATCCTTGGTGTCGAGAACTTTGATCGGATGTTCGTCATATGTCAAGTCCGGCTGTAACTCGTTCCACATCTGTCGTCGGTATGTCTACCGGTGGTTTCGGACACTTCTTCAATTGAGATACATGGAACACATTATGGATTCCCGATAGGTGTGCTGGCAACTCCAAACGGTATGCCACGGCTCCGGATCTTTCCTGGATTGGAAAAGGTCCGATGTATCGTGGAGCTAACTTGCCTTTGATTCCAAATCGTTGAACACCTTTGGTAGGAGATACTAGGAGGTCAACTTGATCTCCAACCTGGAATACTAACTCTCGACATCTTTTATCCGTATAACTTATCCGTCGGGATTTAGCTCTTTTGAGGTTCTGCTGAATGAGGCGTACTTGCTCTTCTGCATCTTTTACCATATCAGGTCTGAAAATTACTCCTTCTCCACTTTCGGACCAATTCAAAGGTGTGCGACGCTACGTCCATATAGAGCTTGGAACGGTGACATTTCGGCACTCGTCTTGATAGCTGTTGTTGTAGGAGAACTCTACCAGTGGTAAACATTTTTCCCAATCTTTGCCATATGTTAAGACACATGCCCGAAGCATATCCTGGAGGTACTGATTGATCCTTTCTGTCCGTCCATCTGTTTGAGGATGATAAGCCGAGCTCCGAATTAATCTCGTTCCTAGTGACGCATGCAATCGCTCCAAGAATCTGGAGACAAACCGTGTCCCTCGATCCGAGATAATGGTCTTTGGCACTCCATGTAGACAGAGAATGTGGGAGATGTATAGTTCAGCATATTTTTTGGCGGTGTATACGAGTATGTACCGGTATGAAGTGAGCTAACTTAGTTAATCTGTCCACAATAATCCGGATGGAATCGTGTTTCCGTGGGCTTAATGGTAACCCAACAATGAAATCCATGCTGATGTCTTCCCACTTCCATTCAGGAATACTCAAGGGTTGCAATGGACGTGCTTGCTTCAAGTGCTCTGCTTTGACATGTTGACAGATATCGCACTCATTAACATATTTGGCTATTTCCCGCTTCATTCGTGTCCACCAAAATCTTCACTTTAGATCTTGATACATCTTGTTGGTTCTAGGATGGATTGAATACTTAGATGTATGAGCTTCATCCAAAATTTTCTTGCGAAGTACTTGGTTCTTCGGCACCACTAGTCGGTTCTTGAACCAAATAACTCCTTCATCATCTTCTCTAAAGCATTTCACTTCACCCTTCTTGAGTCGTCTTCTAATGTGCTCCATGCCAACATTTTTCCGCTGAGCTGCTACCACTTCTTCACGAATGGTAGGAATGAGAGCCAAATTGGTCGGGGCTCCATACGGAAGAATCCGAAGACTAGGCTCACCACTTTCCTGTGTAGGTGCTTGGATCATTAGTTGAGCCGTGAGGTTATTGCAATGAACCTTGCGACTCAAAGCATCAGCTACGACATTTGCTTTGCCTGGATGGTAGTGAATCTCAATTTCATAATCCTTGATTAACTCTAGCCATCTTTGTTGGCGCATATTCAAATCTGCTTGAGTGAAGATGTACTTGAGACTCTTGTGATATGTGTATAAATGTACCAAATTTCCCAAGAGGTAATGTCTCCAGCTCTTCAACGTAAGAACCACTCGCTGCTAGTTCCAGGTCATGTGTGGGATAGTGTTCTTCATGACGCCTAAGCTGTCGAGAGGCATAGGCAATCACTCGACCCTCCTGCATTAGAACACATCCAAGCCCAGTTCCTAATGCATCACAAGTACACATCAAAGGGCTTCGTCAAATCTGGCTGAGCGATCCGGCGGTACTCCCGGTAAGTCGTCTAGAAAGACATCCGGATACTCACATGCTACTGGTATATCCTCCGGACTTTTACTTATAATCTTATTAACCATTGGCAAGATAGACTGGGGAAGAGTTAAGAGCAAGCAATCTCTACCATGAATAGGAGAATTCGGATAAACGACTCGAGATGCTATATCAAGTACTGCCTTATGAAAATCCAACCATTGCATACCAATAATTGCGTCTAACTCTTGCCCATCCAATATGATTAATGAAGTGGAATAAACTTTGCTACCCAATTTTAATGGCATATTGGCAGCCGCTTCATTTGTAAGGATTTTACCCCCACGTGTTGAAATGATGCGATGCTTTGAAACATATGCTTTATCGATGAAATTATGAGTGGCTCCCGAATCAAATAAAAACATAGCAGGATGATCAACTATAGAAAACATACCCGCTAGGATCTGTCCTCCTTCCGGTAATTCTTCAGCCGTAGTGAAGTTTGCACGGCCGGTTTGCATTTGTCCTTGTGGGCATGGTGCATAAGGAGCTTTCTGCGGATATGGACAGCTACGATAGAAATGACCTGGACGGCAACAATTGAAACATGGCGGTCCATTTTGCTGAGGTGCATGACTCACCGGTCGAGGATTTGGAGCACTCTGTTGCTGGTAAGGCGGACGATATCTGGTTCGACCGCTGCTGCTGAGGCTGCTGTGGCTGCTGAGGCTGCCGATAATAATTTGGACGTGAAGGTATATGATGATAGCGCTGACCTGATGGTGAAGTGTATACCAGCCTATACTTTGATGGTCCTCCACTTCCTTGTCTAGCTGCTGGCCTCTTCTTGCTCTTTTCCGCTTGGTGAAGGCGGATAGAGTCTTCCAATGAGATAGCATCACCGACGAAATCGGTGAAGCTGTCGATCTTGTTCAGCACAAGCCGAGACTGCAGCTTGGTGGTCAGCCTTCCTTGAATAGATTCTTCTTCCTGGCATCCGTGTCCACATGCTCGGGGGCATACTGAGCAAGACGGTTGAATACCTTAGAGTAGGCATGTATAGTCATATCGCCTTGCTTCGATGTGACGAAACTCCTTTTTCTGGTTCATCAACCTTTCCGGAATATGATGTTTCCTGAATGCTTTAGTGAATTCAGCCCAAGAAACTCGATGGCCGGAAGGGAACATTGCTTTGTAGTTGGCCCACCATGCTCCAGCAATTCCTTGCGATTGCTTTGGGAAGCGAATAGAGTCTTCCGGTGATCGGTACATGGAAACAACTCCAGCTTAGACTCAATAGTGCGGAGCCAATGATCAGCCTCCAGTGATTCACCCGCATCTGAAAAGACCGGGGCGAACCGATGAGAAATCCGAGAAGGTCACACGTTCTTCCGGGGCATTACGACCTTATGGACCTCCCTGTGGAGCGGTGTTCCGAACCAATCTGCTCTAGCAATTCCCGCTGCTCTGCACGGGAATCCAGCACCACTGCAATAGCTTCGTGCTAAGGTTGGGGGTGGTGGTGGCGTTCCTGCCCCCGCTGTGAACTTTCCGGCTCATCGCGTCTCCTTGTCCCAACCATTCTAAACAAGAACAGTTTACATTCGATATCTCAATTCCAACATAACTATGGAAGGAACAGGAATACATGGATGAGAAATTTCAGTGATAAACTTTTATGTAACAACGAGTCTTATGATATCAACCACCAAAACCATAAGCACATATCTAACCATCCAAATTACAAGGGTCCTTATTGCGACACTCGTGCATGGTTACACCACGCT
Organism: Chloris gayana; assembly: GCA_031894775.1. NCBI lineage: Eukaryota > Viridiplantae > Streptophyta > Magnoliopsida > Poales > Poaceae > Chloris > Chloris gayana. The sequence continues at coordinate 143,978 of JAUNZO010003058.1, read as the reverse complement.
CGTTATTAAACCGATACCTATATTACATACTAACTCCCTCACTCGTTACTCACTACAACCCTATTCTTCTTCACGGATTCGGGACGTCGCCTCCTGGCTCTTGGAACTTCCTACCTCGGACCCTTCATCCTCCGAGTCGTGGAATCTCCGTGAAGTCTATTACCGAGTCCGCGTCCATTATCTCTTCAAGATCCTCCTCTTCTTCCTCGGATTCTTCCGCTACGGAGTCCTCGTGCTCTTCCGGTTCGTTCTCGGGGGTTGCTGACCAAGCTCTTCATTCGGTAGCGCATTGTGCGCTTGGATTAAATCTTGCTCTAACCGATGAATCATGGCGTTTGCGGTCTCCAGTTGTTGGTCTTTGACTTGAATCTGCTCTTCCTTGTTCAGTAATTGTGCCTCTCTAATTGCTAACAACTCGTCCTTTTCTTTCAGTTGCCTCTCCAACTTAGATACACGAGCATCCTTTGCCCGTCCTTTCGCGTCATTGATGACGTTACTCGGTGCTGTCCATCTCTACGGAGAAATGAGCATATCAAGCATAGGCAGAAACCATTCTTAATCCCTTACTTCAACAAGCTCTTATAGACTACACTACCAACTGCACATATATTATACAGTACCATATTTTCTTTTTACATTATTTGTGTACACAACTGATCCAACTATCCCGTACAACTGTCACACTACCATCATCTGCTACTACCCTATGCTACAATCTGACCTACGTCAGCAAAATATGGCTACCATCCTACTCCTCGCCTAGCTATCCTACATCGAGTACTACTCTACACTAGCTAAGCTAGCGGTGCGTGGCTGTCGGCGTCGACTCGGCGTGCTCCTCCGGCGGGGTCGGCGGTGGCTCGTAGTTCTACACCAGAAACCTCCTTGGCGTCGTCGGCGGGACCCTGGTGCTGCTGCTGCAACTGCTGGAACTGTCCGAACAGCTCGTCGTGGTCGTGCAACAACTCATGGTGTGCCTCGGCCGATCCGTCGTACATCGCCTCGAGCTCCTGCATCCGGTTCTCGATCTCAATCGGGGTCTCCACCGCGTGGTTACGTTGTGCGGTCACTCCTGCCAACTCGCTAGGTGGGCTGCGTCTGCGTCGCGAGCGGCATCACGCTAGGCTGTAACCGTGACCAACTGGTCGTCTAGGGTGATCGACATCCCGTGAAACCCATCACGGTCCTGGGTGACCTCCACCAACTGCTCCTCCAGCTCGGCGATCCGTGCGTGAGACCTGCGGATCTCCTGGCAGTTCGGACGGAAGCGGTTCTTCCAAGCAGCTATCCGACGGTCCCGACTCTGCACCTGCGCCTCCGGGTGGTGGGTCCTCTGCTCAAGCTCGGTGACACGTGCAGCCTGGACGTCCTCCTCACGAACACGCTTCCTAACCCGCGGCATCGGCATCTGCAGGGAACATGTTTAAACTGGTTAAACACTTCTTCCTACAGATAAAGAAAACGGAAAGACAGCCTATCATAGTACTACAAGACTAGCTAAGCCTATTCCCAACTCTTTATTATAGCACTCAATATGACATGATGCATGCTCGACGGACTAAGTATACGAACTATAAGTACGCGAAACTACAACGGATCGTTAGTAACTACTCCTAACCCGAACGTCGAACAGTTAGGAAAAATCTAACTATTCTACATCCTTATAGGGCTCCGTACTCTCTCGTACTCGAAATGTGTTATGTTTTGAAAACGAGCTTGTGAACAATGTACTATTGCCCCTGAACTGCTCCGATACCAGCTGTAACGTCCCGTCACTCCGGGCCGGACCCGCTTACACCTGACGACTTAATGGGCCCTCAAGATTTCCCCACGGACCAGCACTAGTCTTTTCTCGCACACTTTGTCCTCACTCATGCACACCCGGAAATCACTTCCGGCCGGTCACCCATTGCTAAATTGATCCAGGCCAAGCACGCTTAACCTTAGAGTTCTTTAGAGATAAGATTCCGGAAAAGAAGTTGCAGCTTGTTGACATGAGTATTCTATCAATCCTATTAAACCATGGTCCAGGATGTTACACACTCACCCCCTTAGAAGATTGACGTCCTCGTCGGTCAACCCCAGAGCCAAGAACTTCCTCTCTTGGCCACGTCCACGTGTCCACTTGCCGGCGCACTGTGCCATGTTGTGTGACCACTCCGTGCCCACACCAGCCTTGCACACCATGTCCGCACACGTGCAACACATGCGCCCGTGAAATCGTGAGAGTCGGCTCGATACAATCTGTATTGTCCCGCCACTCGGGCCGGACCCGGTTACACTGACGAGCTTAATAGCCCTCAAGATTTCCCCACGAGACCAACATTAGTCTTTTCTTGCACACTTTGTCCTCACTCATGCACACCCGGGAAATCACTTCCCGGTCGGTCACCCATCCCTAAATTGCTCCGAGGCCAAGCACGCTTAACCTTAGGTTTCTTTAGAGATAAGCTTTCGGAAAAGAAGTTGCAACTTGTTGACATGAGTATTCTATCAACCCTATTAAGCCCCGGGCCAGGATGTTACACTCGACACCTAAGAAGCACCTAAAATTTATTTTACATAAAAACATGTATCTCGGGTGTGAGTTCAATTAAGCAACTAAGCATGCTAGTAAAATATCATCGGTAGAATATCATAGGGTAACAGATGACAAATGTAAAATGATATGGCATAGGTAGCAAGTAACCGGTTCATATGCATGTGTCGGATTATGAAAGTACTAAATAGGTGCAAAAGTGATCAAGGATTGCGGCTTGCATTGAAAACGCGGGTCCCATGTGGCTCGGATACTCAATCGGCTACTCTGGTCGGTACTCCTCAAACTGCTGCTCCTCAAGCTCCTCTTTCATACACAGAACACACGTAGCACGGGTAAGGCATACAAATCGAGGCAACTAGGAATCAAATAGCAAGAACAGGAATTTCTACTATTAGAACACGAACAATAACTACACCAAAGCATAGAGTGTGCACTACCATCCTAACGCAACTAACCGCGTATTTTTCCGATGCCCGGATATTTAGTTATGAATTTCCAAAGGAAAGAGGGGTTATTGGCAATTCAGAAAATCGAGGAAAAACATAAGTCTAGGGATATTCCTAAGCGGTCTACACTGTTGCGTGGATCTGGTCCCGCGTGGCTAAGGACGCGGCGGCGACAGATCCGCCGTCGTCCACGCGCCGCCACGGAGGAGGGGGTAGCGCTTGCGGCCCTCGACACGCCGCCGGGGAGGAGGGGGCGGCGGCCCTCCGCGCTAGATCCGGTGCTGCGTAGCCAAGGACAAGGCGGCGGCGGATCCGCCGCCCTCCATGCGCCGTCTAGGAGGAGGGGGCGACGGCAGCGGCCCTCCGCACCAAATCGAGGGGCGGCGAGGAGGGGAGGCCGAGGTCGAGGGACGGTGGCGGCGGCTTACGGGGAAGGGGAGGTGGCGAAGTGGAGCGGAGCGGGGAGGGAGTCCGAGGACGAGGAGGGGGTGGGCGAGGTCAAGGGGGCGGCGGCGGCCGACGGGGAGGGGAGGCAGCGAAGTGGAGGGAAACGGGGAGGGAGGGGGCGAAGGATGGAAGAGATGAGGGAGATACGGTTTGGGGCCTTTTTATATCATGTGGAAGTAATGATGGGTTGATAGGCCGGTTCACAACTAATGGGCCAAATAGTGGGGGCTAGTTACATGGATCGCCATTAAAAAATATGAGATGCACTGTAGCAGTGGACAATCACTACTAGAAACCTGCACTGTAGCGGCGGGCAAAACCTGCTACGCGGCGGGTATAGCGGCCCGTCGCTACGGCTCCGCAGTTACAAATTAAACACAATAACGGCAAAAACATTGTAGACCGCCGCAAAAGAAGCTAACGGTAGCGGCGGGTGGTATCTTCACCCGCCTCTACTAAGAAACGAGAAAAACAAAAAAAAAGCCCGGGCCCGGGCCGGCCCACGCAGCCAATGCCCGGAAGGTGGCCAGATCTGGGCAGCGCTGCCCTTGCCATCCGCCGCCGCCCCAAAGCAACTGCCCGGAGGGGAGCCTCGGCCCAGCGACGCCGCCGCACCGCGCCACCGTCGCCGCGTCGGAGCGCGCCCGCGCCGCCGCGAGTTGACGGAAGCCGTGTCCCAGCGCGCCGCGCCGCCGCCGCGTGGAGGGGAGCCACGGGCCCCGCGAACCGTGCCGCGCCGCCGCGTGGAGGGCCACGGCCCACGCGACGCGTCGCGCCGCCGCTGGAGGACGCGGCCTCGGCGACGGAGATGGAGAGGAGGGCGCCGGCCGGCGGTGGAGGGAGCCGCGGCCCCCGTGCGCCGTGCTGTGCCACCGCCTCGTGGAGGGGAGCCGCAGCCCTCACGCGACCGGAGATGGAGAGGGGAGGGCGGCGGCCGGCGGTGGAGCACCGCACGGAGAGAGAGAGAGAGAGAGAGAGAGAGAGAGAGAGTGGGTGGGGGTGGTGGGGGGACAGCGGCTGCTGGGTGGGTGATGCGGGTGGGAGGCTAGGGTTTGTCTTTATTTATAGTGTTTGTGTTGGACCGATTTTCTGTGGGCTTGTACAGCAACTATAACGGCGGTCCATGTTGTCACCCGCCGTTGAAAATGACTCGTCGTTAAAAATTAATTTTTAAAGGCGGACCATGTTGTAAACCACCGTTACAAATCATCTCGGAACTGTAGCGACGGGTGTCTTTTGTCGCGCCGCTACGGAAGTCCGTACAACGCCGCTACAGTACGTTATTGTTGTAGTGAATTTGGCCCACGCGGCAATTGGGTTTCGGCCTGCGCTGCTATAGGCCTATTCTCTGGTAGTGGAGGCCAGGGACAACACTGGTCGGCTCTTCTTTTCTCCATCTATGACCTGATTGATCTTGCGCCAAAGCTGCAATTCTTCATGCCATGAGATACGGGGAGTGTCAAAACAAACGAATGCCGTTTGCAGCGACCATCGTTGTGATCCTGGCAGCCTCCACTTTCTGCTCATCACCAAAGCCGAACGCCTTGTGGGTGCGTGGTCCCGGTACCGGCCATGCCGGCGGAGTCGAAATACACGTGATAATGTGTTCTCCCGTCATCATCTGTTTTCGCCATAGCCATGACAAGAATATGTGTTTCTGCTCAGGGTGATCCATTCGTTGTTGTCCTCTCCATTTAATACTTTTTTCTTGAAACCCTCCATTTAATACTTGCCTCTGAGGAACACGGAACAACTGATCTCGTGATTGAGTTGGAGTCTACGAGAATGTTTTTAACGGAAAGGGGGAAACATTGCCTTCGAGGAAGAGAAATTCATTTCTTGGCCTACTTAAAGTTGTTGGTTCGTTTTTTGGCTCAATTTTTTTTTAAGTTTCCTATTTGGCCTCAAAACCAAATTTGGTTCCCTTCGGGTCCATCTGTCCATTCTAGCACTTAACAGTGTTAAATAACAAGTGAAATGATCATACTGCCCCTGATGATGAGATTTTTGTTTTTCTTTATGTGTGTTGAAGTATAATTTATTAGTTCTATATAATCTGAGCCATATTTTTTATTTCATATTTTGCCAAAATTTGGCATTATGTTTGCACATAAATCCACAACTTTTACACCAAATGTACACATTATTGTGGGTGGAAATTTCAGCATCATTTTTTACATAATTTCAACACTACACATGAGAACATAAGAATTTTAGCATCATTTCATAATCAGGGGCAGTCATTTCAACTGTTACTTAACACCGTTAAGTGCTAGAATGGACGGAAGGGCAAAAAAGGGAACCAAATTTGGTTTTGAGGCCAAATAGAGAACTTCAAAAAAATTTGGGCGAAGAAAGAAACCAGCAACTTTAAGGAGGCCAAGAAAGGAATTTTCTCTTTGAAGAAACACGGAACAACTGATCACGTACCTGATTGAGTTGGAGTCCATGGGAATGTTTTTAACAGAAGTTTTATAGGAAAGGGAGGAAACATGGAACAGAACAACTAATCACGTGATTAAGTTGGAGTCTACAGGAACGGTTTTAACGAGAGTATTATCGGAAGGGGGAGGCTGGGCGACACCAAAAGAGGTGACCACAATGAAATTATTAAGGAGTAGAGATAAGAATAAGAGAAATTTATGATGTGTTCATTCCAATAATAGGTGCAAATATTGATTAAGTATATTAGAATGAGGTGAGCTGGTTGCAATAATAGTGTGCATTTCATTTATCTTAGATGCTGCATGAAGATCAAAACAAGTGGCAGTGCCATTATATTCTTGCAAAAATAATTAAGACACATGACTTGACTTACCTGTCAGTCTGTCACGCAAGTACGTTCCTGTCGACAAAGGTTATACTGCATTTTCCTTTCATTTTCAAATGCAACAGTTTCATCATGCCCGTTCTTCAGAATCACATCCCTTAACAACCAAATCTAATGCATTTTTAAAAATATATTTTTGGAATGAAATGAGTTTTCTACAGTTCCTTTTCTATTGTGTTCAATTTCATTATTAGATTAGCTTTAAGTCAAATTTGACTCTAATGCAAGCCTGAAATAAAACGTTTGTGATGTTCTCGATTTCTAATAAAATGTAGGTTCATTTTTGTTTTTCTTTTTGCATTATTTTTAAAAAATAAAAACATAACTATAAACTACTAATTAACACTAGTCGCACGCGTCATATTGTACTATATTGCAAACATATCTATACTATAAAGACCAATAATTCTCTCACGTACAATCCTCTTCCTGCTTGCTGCTCAGCCACCTTTCTACTCAGTCCAAAGAAAAAACTCTAGTGAATATATGACTATTTGTAATTGTACAGTGATGCACACACACACACTATACTCGAATATGAACAATTAATAAAACAATGAGTCCTCAACAAAAATTGAAAGAATAGTTGCGAAACATATAAAATATATGGATTGGAATACATATGAACTTGATTATATTTATTAGATAATGGAGTACACTGATATACATAGGTGAAACACATGAAAGATAAAATTTGATCCCTTCATCAATAATAGTACATGATATTGCAGTGTAGAAATCACATTGATTCTTATCTCACATATAGAAGTTGTTAGTTGCCCTGTAACATGACAAATGAAAGTTTGTATCAGGACACCAAGACAATTTTGGAAAAAAACATGCAAGGGTGAAAATAATAATATTGAAGCATACCATTATGTGTCTTCTAATAGATCTCTATATACAATGTTCTTGGTGCTATTTTCTTCCCTCTTATGGTCTTTATTTGGTTTTACAAGAGCCCAAGTAGTTTGACGTGATACACCCTCGAAAGAGCAACATATAGTTGCCCGTGTGAGAAAACTGATTATGGTAGATAAATGCCAACATGTGGAACTGTTTGCCCTTGAGCCTTGTTAATAGTCATGGCAAAGCTCAACCGGACTGAACATTGCTTCCTCTTAAATTTGAAGGGGAGTGAGAGATCTTCAGATGGAGACAGAGGAATACGTGGTATAAATACTCTATCCCCGACGTTAGTTCCATTAACAATCTCCTCATGAATTGCATGATTATCAAACTTTCAGACAATATGTCGGGTACCATTGCACAAACCACTAAAAGGATCTAAGTTTCTCAAAAGAATAAGAGGACAATTGATCTTTATCTTTAGCTCATGTGGAGGAAGACCATTAAGTGTGATTGAATTTAGAAAATCTAGAGGGTAGTTATTTTGAGTGTCATCTTCAACAGAGTCCCAGCTATAAAACACCTTGTCCTCACCAGGGAATTTCTCAATCATCCTTGCATTTATTTCATCGACATAGTCATTTCTTGTGCATAGTATTCCTCTCATACTCATGTAACCACCTGATGTAGAGTTCCTATTAATATCAGGGAAGACACGTTCAATAAGGTTGTCAATTGAGTTGTCATCCTTGTACTCAATCGTCATCTCTTTTGGCAGACACACATAGTCCCCGTTCAAAGTCTCTTCTGTACAATTCCCAATCTTAAGCAGATATTCTGCAAACCATAGGTCAGATTGTGCTCTCATATTTTGGGTGAGGCTCAGCTTGCGTATATTTTTCCATACATATGATCTCAATATCGTGGCATCTATAATTTGTGCTCTAGTACCTCGAACCACCACTGGTAAAACTTGTCTAAAATCGCCACCAAAAACCATAACTTTGCCACCGAATGGTTCCTTACATTTCATAATATCCTGTAGGGACCTATCAAGAGTCTCAACTGCTTGTCTCTTTGTCATGGCTACCTCATCCCAAATCAAGAGTGAAGCATCACGAAGCATCTTAGGTGTATCACTCTGAAATGTGAAATTGCACATGGTAGTATTTGTAAGCTTGACTGGAATTTTGAAAATAGAATGTGCCGTACGACCACCAGGCATAATCGTTGCTGCAATTCCAGACTCGAGGACGCGAGAGCTATAAGACCTTGAGAACGCACCGTAGCAATGAGAGCCTTGTAAAGAAATGTTTTTCCGGTGCCTCCTAGACCATCAACAAAGAATACCTGTCCTTTTTTCTTATTTACATGGTCCATTATTTCCTCGTATGCAGCTAGTTGTTCTGGATTTAACTTGTCAATATTACTCAAGTCTTCCTCATTGACACCCAATGCAAATTGCTCCAAAATTTCCTTGTTGTCGGGATCTTTTCCTGTATAAGCAAAGGAAAATAAATTAATGTTAGCATTGTTGTGGTACCTAAAAATATGAAAATAAAAATCAAATTATCTTTTTCGGGATCATTAATGGGCTAGTATCTTATGCACGATCTGACTTTATATATGGAACCAATCTATAACATAAAGAATAAACAATAAATTGGGGAAAGTCACACACGCAGGGGCTAGTATCTCATGCACTTCTCAATTTAATTATGGGTTTCACTAAAAAATAAACAAGAAATTGGGCAAAGTCTGTTAGACTCGGTCCATAGTTACATTATTATCGATGAATAAAGGTTGTCCATACTATTTGGGTATAAAAGTATGTAAAATGGTTAATTATTACTACCAAAATAAAATGCTCATACCTCCATTGACAAACTCTGGTAGACGAAACTTCCCTATATCTTTCCCCATTGCACTAAGGATGGAATCGATATGCTTGAGAACCATTTGCTCCACCCTTTTTGCATTGGCAATCTTATGGCTAAAATCTTCTGTCAACGATTTATAATGCTTTCCCATAATGCACGAATGTTAGTTGACTCACAGAACACCATTATTATGGCGAATAGCCTTCTGAGTGAGGACGGCATTTGCCATTTAGCAGCCTCTGATAAGCAATCATCAAGAGATTTATCGGTTCCCACAACTCCAATCACTTCACATGCATCTCTAAAAGTTTCACAGGTGACACCATGCATAGTTCTCAAATTAGTGAATGAAGTGGCACCCCTCACATGATTCAGGAGCAACCGCAAATAATACTTTTCTCCTTCAGCAGGATTTGCATAGACCATACGTGTCTAATTTGTTTGCTTTTATTTTTTCGACGGATCCACCTCTTATTTGGCTTATCCCATCGATACAATTCTGGGAACTCTTTGTACAATAGTCGTCTAGCCTTTGGATCAACGGAATTCATCCTGAAATATTCAGTTAGCATAGATTTTTGTGCCTTCTCACGTTTAATAACATCTCGTAAATCCTCTTTTGAGTTATATGCAACCAAATGCATACCGGGAAGATGAATAGCAAGTTGGACGACAGATGGTGATACCTATAATTGCACAAAAGGAGAAAGTGTAATTATGTTGTATACACGAAGTTTGATTCCAATAAATGCAAGATGATATTCTCACATTTAATAATGACTTCAATTTTATTCACACGTCTCCATAAAAATGTTAAATATAAAAAACTGATAGTAAATCTATACTTACATGTTATAAATTTTTTTTGAATGAACAGATTAATATTCTCTAGTCTCAATTGGAAGCATTAATAAATATTTTCAAAATTTAGTTATATGGACATGGATAAATTACCTGATATAATGGAAATGCCAATAGTCTATATGCTCCTTCTGTAGGTGTTATCATCCTCGCATCTCTATACTGTTTGATTTCATTTATAACTTTGTCTTCTTTTTCTGACTTATCAATAGAAACAGATGCGCCATCATGACCTTTATAAATATACTTGTACAAATATTTCACAGCCTTAATACTTGAGCAGATCTCAACATTAATATGGCAATTATACATCATGAGTAGAGCAATAGTTGTATGGAACAACCCATCTATTGTTTAATCTCACCTTTCTAGTATCTACCCAATTTCCATCATCCCTTCTTCGATAAAATGGATATGAGTCTTTACCCTGCTGAGTTGTGGGACAAAATTCACGAGGATATCAAAATCGACACTGACCAACAATCATGCATGGGCATTTAATGTTTAAAGTACCACATGGTACGTGCATCATATGCTTGCATACAAGATCGTGCAACACTGGATATTTCTCCTTATCCGGGATCTATGCTGAAATATATCTATCATAGTCATCCGGACTACTTAGCTTATCCTTCCTTGCCATCACCAATAGGAAATGCTCATGAGGTAACCCTCTTTTTTGGAATTCTGTTACATGTGCATATGCTGCTACCTCGCCAAAGTGTTTTTTGTTAATTAGGCGGTCATGCAAATCACAGAGTTTTGCCCTATAAACTCTTGCCACAAGTTCTGGACGATCTTGAGGTGTCTGACCAGGGAGTAGCTCACTTGTAACCTCATCCCAATACGGGTTCACTATAGCAATAACTAACTATGGCCACGGTTGGGGGGCTCTACATCCGCGGTTAGCCCCAACCGTGGCTATGTTTCCGAGACTACAGAAAATTATCTCTAGCCTCGGAAAACAGGACAACCATAGCTATAGTAGTTTACTATAGCCACGGTTCACTTTGTCAACCATGGCTATAGTAGTGTGCTATAGTCACGGTTCTCTAACCGTGACTATAGCACACTACTATAGCCATGGTTGACAAAGTGAACCGTGGCTATTTCCTTTTTAACAATAAAAAATAAAGAGGCATTAGAAATACTAAATTAAAATTTCATGACATTAACCATAATTAGATCACATTAACATTAAAGTTAATCAGGTTTGCCAAAACGTTGGACCAATGTCATGCCATCAAGGAACCTTGATTGCACATCACAATCACCACTCGGGAAGGATCTTGGTAGGACTATTCTCTTACCAGCCTCTGAAGCACGAGCCTCACCTGCTGTAATTGTGTCCATGATACCCCGATAATAATAATAATAACATAGATTACAAAGATTAGTATGACACTATGAGCATAGGCCAAAAAGAACATAGAAAGTGATGTAGGCCAGATAAGTTATTTTAATCGCGACAACGGACGGGATCCAATAGCCATAGATATCAAGAATATGAAGTGATGTAGGCCACAAAAGCTTTTTGAATCAATCACTTTTTACAATTGGTTTTAAACAATTTATATAAAGTGATGAAGGGAACATAACCTAAGACCAGATGTTATCCGACTACATTTTCTATACTATAATATGAAAAATTACAATCAACAAACAGATGCTTATCATAACTATAATTATTTCTTACCTAGTATAGATAAGATAAAATAGTACATCCTTAGATTAGTATAGCCATAATTAGTTTAACATAGGTGTTACTATAGTCTGTGATATCCTGATATGTGTACCTGATGGCTGATAGAGGTCTGCACGGATGATTTTTTGGTGTTCATCAAGTGAATACCAGTCAAGACGCATTGACTCCACTAACATACATGTCTACAAGCCACTGTTGGTATAGCCTACCCCCGTAAAACAATATGTTGAACTCATTGGGCCTTATTTGCAACTTGTAACAATAATACTCTCTAGCTGCAACATATATCCTAGATTTACCTGTAACAGAAATACTCTTTCAATGACAATTCGAACATAAGTATTTACTGAATTCCCAATGCAAGTTACCACTCACCGGCTTTTTTGTCGGAGCCCTCATCATCACCCTCATCGATATCATGATCTGCAATACATTCTTCCCCATCTAAAAGATAAATAATTAAATGTTAACAAATATTTACATACATAAGCTGAGTTATTTTCTAAAAGATAATACTAACCGAGTGCATTATTTTCATTCCCATGGTCAAGTCCAACATTATCCGCATCCTCACCTGTGGGACATGAGTAAGTAATAGAATAATATGTTGATAATAATATAGCTAGAAACCAACAATGCTATCTTATTAAAAGAGGTTGTTTACATGCCACGTTGTCAACATCATTAGGTTCGACACTTGTATCACAAGGCACATCGTACATGATCTTCTTATTCCATCCAGCTTCTCCCCGAGGATAAAACAATGGAAAGGACAATGGATCATAGCAACCATAGTATGCTCTAATATACTGTAGTTTTTCAGACTTTCCATAGACCATGATGCTTCTCTTAAACATATTGTTGGGGTCACTTCCTTCCTCCCAAATAGCAGCCACTTGAGATACCGTATGAGCATTATACCTTCTCTGATCAACATTGATATCAATATTCAATTCAAGTCTATATTCATGGAGGTTTTTGGCTGAACCCAGTGACTTAAAAACTGAAGCATAAGGATTATCCTTAAGTATAGAAAGAATTTTATTTAAAGAAAATATAGACTTGAATATAGACTGGAATTGACACCTTGATGAATATAGACTTGAATTGACACCTTGATCTAGATGTGGGGACCGTACTTGTCTATGCTGGTTGGTCTCATCAATATCATAGAAGTATAGTTGCATGTGCCTCGGCCCTTTTTCATGAGGAACTAACTGGTCAAGGCGATGATACACTTTTCCGTGCACCCTGAATGTATATACCCCTGACCCAGCCAACGTGGCATACCGTCGATCCAGTTTCACACCCAGACTGGTGAACGAGAAATGAGAGTTGAAGTGTCGTATATTCTTCCGAAAATATAGTGCATCTCTGTCAGTTTGGCTGGTGAACAAATGATGTAACTCATATGGGACATCAGATGTATGTATCTTGACTTTTCCCTGTCGGTAACAAAATGATTTACCCTCTTTAGGGAAGCGCTTAGCACCACAATACTGGCAGGGGGAAACCATCTGCAAGAAATGATGTTTCTATGGCAGATCGTGGTAAACATGATCAAATGGATCATTCTTTGGCTGATCTGGCCTATCATCTCTTCCTGATTTGTACCGGTTTTCTGTTGTTTGAACAAATAAAAAAAATAAGTAATATGCTAGATATACGTTGGGGAGAAAATGATATATAATTGAAGTTTCCAATGAATCAAAGTGCTAAGAACAATGAATTACCTCTTCCATTATATATTCTTTCTTCCTCATCTTCACTTGTTTCTGGCCTCCCAAGCACATCAGGGTTCAAGCAATCTAATTCCTCCTCTGTTTGGTGAAAAAAAAAACATGTGTAAATACCAAAGAGAGACAAAAATTCCAAATGAAAATAGACAGAATACACATTCCAATTTCAAATGCAACAGTTTCATCATGCCCATTCTTCAGAATCACATCCCTTAACAACAAAATTTAATGCATTTTTATAAATATATATTTGGAATGAAATGAGTTTTCTACAGTTCCTTTTCTATTGTGTCCAATTTCATTATTAGATTAGCTTTAAGTCAAATTTGACTCTAATGCAAGCCTGAAATAAAACGTTTGTGATGTTCTCGACTCCTAATAAAATGTCGGTTCATTTTTGTTTTTCTTTTTGCATTATTTTTTTACAAAATAAAGACACAACTATAAACTACTAATTAACATAAAAGAAACAAAAGCAATGTGTGTTGGTTGTCTCGTTTCCGACTCAGCCATATGATACCCGTAAAAGACTCAAAATAGGACTTCAATTCAAAATTATGCGGAACAGACTTTGGGATAGCTTAGCCGGCGAAGTAGGAACAAGCTCATGAATGACGAGTAACAAGCAGCCAATCGTCTTCCTCTTTCGAGTAACGACCACGACACTGTAATGAGGTGTTAGGATGATTAATCACCATGTTTATCAAGCGAAGTGTTCACTCTGGCCCCTCCTGGCACCTGACGTTGGCTCCGAGGGTGCATGACAGTCAAAAAACAGAGGAGCATCAAACAAGCCCATGAAAGAGTGATCTAGCAACGAATCTTCTTCCTTCTTCAACCGAGGACCACCATCGGTTTCAAGTGTAAACGAATTCGTAGTCAATAGAAATCGTTGAAACAAGACGGCATCCATAATCTATCCTAGTGCTACGCTGCCATTTTCGACCTTTGGGCCATATATTTTGTTGGGATCATCCAGGGCTGCATTCAAGGTGCCATGCACGCCCCTAGGATTCTTATATATAGCCATCGCCGCTTCTTAGGGTTTGGGGTTTTGGTTAAATTATTCTGTCAAGAACTATTTTCTTATTTATTGGTTTGTGAGACTCCAACTTCGTGAGTATAATCATACAACAACAAATTGTTTGCTTTGTATCTTATTTTGTCTTGTGTTTTTTGGTTCGTGGGTAAGGATTAACCTTCTTGACAAGATCGATGATGCAACACCGGTCGATAACTAAAGGAGACGTGCTGCTTGGATCGGTAACATATGACAAAATGTCAGAGTGCATACGAACTGGAACGAGATCCTCTGACTTGTGACACTCAACGTCAAAACGTTGTTGAATGAAGGAGCCCCATCCAATTCCCATCAAACGCCCCTCTCGTTTCTCGCTGCTCTTTTTTTTTTAAGGCAATGCTGCTTTTTTTGTGAGGAACGCCCGCATGTCGAGCACCTGCGGTCTGCTCTAAGATCGGCGAGGTAAATTTCTTGCAAAAAGTTCACCACGCAAAACTATGTTCTATGGGCCTAATTAACTGTTTTATGTTGCGTTAATGAGCCAAGGAACAAAAACTCTTCAGACACGGCTGCGCCGTGCGATATGCATGGACGGCTGATTCTCATTGACTTGAATCTAATGTTGCGGATGCCCGCTCAAGTAAAAATATCAGCCTGTCTTCCCTTAGGCCAATCTAAATGGCTCTTTCATTTCACATTTTCCAAATATGACACGTCAGCTTTCTAATCGTATTCTGTGAAATGAAAGTGCATATCTCGGTGTACTCTTTCATTTCACAGTTTCATATGCTAAATGAAACATTAAATTGATGCATGGGTGTACCAATGGGAATTCATGCTTTTTTACACATAAAAGGAAAAACGTCTCAGTGAATCTTTCATTCTCCTTTCATAGACTTGGAAAGAGTGTCACCATCCTTTTATCCTAATGAAAGACTTCTCCTCTCTTTCATATTAAGCATACCATGCAATCTTATTTGCTGATGTATCACCTAATAAATACCAAATAAAAGACCCACTGAGAATGGTCTTAAAATAAATAAATAAATAAAGCAACAGCGTGCCCGTCCAACAGTCATCTCCGTTCTCATAAAAAAAGAAAGAAAAGAAAACAGTCATCTCCCCCCACTCTTGCGTCGTACGGTTCCTTCTGTCTCGTCTCTTCTCCCCTTCAAAACCCATGGCGGAGGCTGGCGGTGGCGCCCCTCTCATCTCCCGTTCGAATCCCATGGCAAAGGCCGGCGCCCCCGCCGCCTCTCTTCTCCCGTTCGAATCCCATGGCGAAGGCCGGCGGCGGCGAATTGAAGTGCTCTCGTGATGTTGCTCTCTTCTCCCTGGCCCCCGAATTGAAGTGCTCTCGTGATGTTGCTGCGCCAGATGGAAGCCCGGCAGCGTGCGTTCGCCAGCCGGCAACAGCTTCTCCAGGCCGAGAACGAGTTCCTGAGGCAGCACTAGGAAATCGCCCAGGACAGTATCTAGGAGGTTAGGGTTTCGGGCTTTCGTCTCTTTTGGGTCTCTCTCTCTCTCTCTCTCTCTCTCTCTCTCTCTCTCGGTTTCGATGGCTAACACTCCGCTGACACTGGATAGGTTTTTTGCGGTTGATCTGGCGGGGCCCGTCGTTCAAGGACGAGACGGCAGAGCTTCTGGAGCACACGGAGTCGGGTGACGCGCGGCCGTGCTTTCGATGGTAATAGCAAATCACTCAATTTCTCTTTTGGGGCGAATTGGGGGCGGTGTGGTTGGTTCAAAATCTGCCATATTTCCTGGGATCTTGGGTCTCATTTCGGTGATTTCCCAAGCTTCTTTCTGTTGGATGATGACCTGGTAATCTTTATGTTTAATAATGCTTGCTGAAGCGATCTGCCTTAGGGGATGTTTATGTGCTTCACGTGGACGTTTTGTGGCAATTATTGGAACTGACTGCGTGATTGTGCCAAACATGGGATGCCTGCCTTTGTTTGCCCTCCCTGCTGTGACCTAGTGTGTCTCTTTCACTTACCTTTTGACCTTTTGATGTGAAATTCTTGGGAGTATTGTGCAACGCCTGCCCTTCTTGTTTGAGGGTCTGAGTTTTCTTTTGATCTTTCTGCGTGTAATTGTACCCTCGTTGCAGTGCGGTGACTAGTCAAGTTTAAAGTATTCTGATTAATTTTCATAACATTCTCCTATGATTTTTTATGCTTTCCATTTTATATTTCTGCTATCCTATGGTTGTCACCCACCCTTCTTGAGCCTAGTTTTACTGTTCCAAGCATGGAAGTATTTTCTCTGTGCAATTTGTAGATTTAAGCAACACTAATGTTCTTTTCATGTATAGCTGGCCTATCGTTACCATGTCAAACACTCGTCATCATAGATCAAGTTTTTTGTTAAATGAACAGATTGGCACCATTTTATTGCTCTTAGAAAAAGATTGGCACTAGTCACTGTGTGCGTATTTATTTTTTGAACGCTTCTATACGTCCGACCTAGCCATACAACTAGTACAAATTACAACAGAGTAGTGGGCAACATGAATGGATTTGCACTAGCTGGATGGTTCGGTCGGATACTGCGGCCATACGAGAAGCACTTCCGTTATTGTTTTTACAGCTACTTCCACATTTTGCCCTATAGAACAATTTGTATTTTACTGATGTCCCTATGTTGCTGTTTGGTGTTCAAATTGTTGTTACTTGTGCACTTATACTGTTGGGCCTTCAAGCAACACTGATTTATGAATAAATTATTTCATTAGTCAAGATCTCTTTGAATAAATCCCTGATAGATTGTTCTATTTCTTCGTTTCTTTTAGACTGGGCTCATTAGTATTAATCCTAATCTGTATAGTCCTGGGTTTGATTAGTCGGAAATTCGGAGAAAATAATGCAGTGGCAGCTTTACCCAACTGTTTACTAAGCCACTCACTACGGGAAAGACCAAGTTTTCCATGTGCAGGAAACTTCGCCGTCTGCCGTTTGTCGGGCACACGGCGTACACAACATTTTGCTGTGCGCCAAGACAAGTACACATGGCACAAACCAGGCACACGGCACAGATAAACCTTTGCCGTGTGCCACCGTGCGACACACGGCAAACATATATTTCGCCGTGTGTCATGGACACGGCACACGGCACAAATCCTGTTCGCCGTGTGCCGGTGACCGCACGGCAACGATTATGTTCGCCGTGTGCCAGCGCGGGAGCATACGGCGAACGTTGACGGCGCGCACGAAGCGGCCTGACGGCGCGCCCGGCCTGTGCGCGGCACGTGGCCCTGTTTGCCATGTGCCTCGCCCAGGGCACACGGCAAACATTAGTACCATATCGCCCAGCCAGGGCGGCCGTGCCCAGCTTAAAAGAACGGCCGCCCTGGCCAGCTCGACGTTATCGATACATCCGCACACACACGGCCTGTGGGCCGCCAGGTCTGGACCGGCCGAACCTGGGCCTGCTTATGAAACCCATGCTAGTAGTGGTGGGCCCGATCGACGGGCTGGGCTTACTTATGAACGCTGGTTAGTAGTGGCTGCCCAGTAGTAGAGGTCCTACCCCGGGGCTCGGGCCTGCAGGCAAATTTTTTTCTAAGTTAATGGAAAATTTTTATTTTCTAAGTTATAAAAAAATTTTGCCTATACGCCCGAGCCCCAGGGTAGGGCCTCTACTACTGGGCAGCCACTACTAACCTGTGTTCATAAGCAAGCCCAGCCCGTCGACCGGGCCCACCACTACTAGCAAGGTTTTCATAAGCAGACCCAGGTTCGGCCGGCCCGATCTCGCGGCCCACGAGCCGTGTGCGCATGTATCGATAACGTCGAGAGTGCCAGGGCGGCCGTGCTTTTAAGCTGGGCACGGCCGCCCTGGCTGGCCGATGTGGTACTAATGTTTGCCGTGTTCTCTAGGCGAGGCACACGACAAACAGGGCCACGTGCCTAGTGCCACCCGCTGGCTTTGCCGTGTGCCGCGAGTGCAGCACACGGCAACATTAGCCACGTGCCGCGCACAGGCACGCGTGTTTTTCCGTGTGCCGCACCGGGGCACACGGCAAATGCTTTATGCACACAGCATAAGGTACACGTGACATGCACGTGACCTTTTGTGCCGTGTGTTTTTCCAAGGCACACGGCAAACATTATTTTTTTCTTCTCCTTTTCTTTTATAGATTTTTTTCCTTGTCAACACATTAAGCAAGGAACATGAATTTCATTATTTGGTATTTTTTATCAAATTTTGCTATATTTGTTCAATTTTTTCCATTCCTTGTATTATTTCATGAAATTCAAATTTTGAATTGCAAGTGGTTCCGATAATGGAGTATGGTGGAGGAAAACATGATATTCATGTTTATTGTTCCTATTTTAGTGCATATGCAAGAAATAACAAGAAATGATGCGTGTATTGTACATGAAATATAACTACTAGCATTTTCTTTAATCGATTTTAAATTTTATGAAATACAAATGGAGTCTAAAAATTATGAGAATTGTCCTGACATCGTTTCATCCCACGTAGAGGCTGTGGTAAAAAGTATAAAATGTTTCGAACAACTTGTCGTACATGTCGCTCACAAATCTGAAGATCTACGTAGAAGATTCAGAGTCTTGAATATGAGGCATCCATATATTGCATGAAAATTTTTGTCGGCTCATTTTTAAACATCAACCAATTTTATATAGGTACTAGGACATCTTATTAGTGTCTAGTTCAAATTTGGTTGTTTTTTCAAAATTTCTATGCATTTATAATTTTTTTAAAAAAATCAGCAAGAAATTCTTTGCCGTGTGTCTTATGTCGGGCACACGGCAAAGAGCTAGGGTTTGCTCTTTGCCGTGTGCACGGCACGTGGCACACGGCAAAGACTGCTTATGCCGTGTGCCCTATGTTTGCCGTGTGTCCGGCACGTGGCACACGGCAAACTTGATCCAGATCTAAAAGTCCCGGTTAGATCGGGGACTTGTCCATTTCTGGCTTCCCTTCCGACCGTGCCGCCCGTCTCCCGCGCCGCCGCCCGCGCCGTCCGCCGCCGGCCCGCGCCGCGCCTCCCCACGCGAAATAGATACGGTTGAAGATATGTTGATCTTTGCATATCTTTGACTGTATCTATTTCGAATTGTCCACGTTTTTGGACAGCTCGAGGATACGTAGTGGGGTTAGTTTCACGGTATACTCCTGTCCGAGACAGAATTTCGGCAGCACGTCTCCGTTGTTCTCCGGATACACAATCTCCTTTGTAGGACATGTATTTGGAGAACAGCGGGGAGGTGCTGCTGAAATTCTGTCTCGGACAGAGTATACCGTGAAACTAGCCACAACTACGGATCCTCGAGTGGGATTAGGACCTATCTTCACCTATTAGACTATAGGCATCGGTGTAGATGAAATTATGTTTGATATTTTTCTACGATATGTCGGAGGATGTCGAACCGTGAGTGGATGTACACCGGATGAGCAAAGAATGGAAACTTCACTCGTGAATGGATTTATAACACCGACCAGTTCTTGGAACGAGCATTTGCTAGGCTTGAAGGACCGAAAGTAACTTGATGTCCATGTGACAATTGTAGAAACACTCGTCAAGACACAGTAAAGATGTTGTAGGTAGACACCTTGGCAAGAATGGATTTATGCCGGACTATACCTTGTGGACCTGCCATGGTGAAAGCATGCGTCCGCGACATGAGGTAGTGAGACAACGCATGGATGATTATGATTCCGATGCCGGTGTAGCAGACATGTTAAATGACTACCATGAAGCACACGGAGATGAAATACCAACGGAGGAGCGGGAGGAGGAGCCGGAGGCAACTGCAAAGGCATATTACCAAATGATGGAGGCGGCAAAACAACCCCTTCACGGGCATACCAAGGTTTGCCAACCGGATGCCATTGCTCGCCTAATGGCCATAAAGTCTCGAGTATGGCATTAGTCGAAACGGTTTCGATGCTATGTTGATCGTTGTTGGCAGCCTGCTTCCGGAAGGTCACATTCTGCCAAAGAGCATGTATGAGTCACGGAAACTACTAAGCGCGCTTAAGATGCCATATGAGCAGATCCATGCTTGTCGGAACGGATGCGTCTTGTTCGAAAAGAACATGCTCAAGCAAAGCACTTTCCAAAGTGTAACTCCTCTAGGTACGTGGAGGTAAAGGGGAGGGATGGTAGTGTGAAGCAGCTCAAGATTCCCGTAAAAATCCTTCGGTACCTTCCGTTCATACCGAGGATCCAACGTATTTACATGAACGAGGAGACCGCAAGCGGATGACATGGCACAAACATGGGCATAGGTACCATCCCGACAAGCTTGTACACCCCGCTGATGGCGAATCTTGGACACATTTTGATGGGGTTTACAAAAACATCGTTGTAGAGGATCGCCATGTACGTCTGGCCCTGGCAACTAACGGGTTCAATCCTTATGGAATGGGTGCTGCCACATACACTTGTTGGCTCGTGTTTGTTATACCACTTAATCTCCCTCCCGGCGTACTATTTCAACGACAATTCATATTTCTGTCGTTGATAATTCCTGAACACCCTGGGAATTGTATGAGTGTGTTCATGGAGCCTCCGATTGATGATTTAGAACGTGCTTGGAATGATGGGGTATTGACATACGATCGAGCTACAAGGCGCAACTTCAAAATGCGCGTGTGGTTTCACTACTCTCTGCATGACTTTTTGGCATATGGGGCATTCTGTGGCTGGGGTGTTCACTCTAGGATTCCATGTCCTGTATGTAAGGGAACCGTGGCGTTCAATCGGTTGTCTAAGGGTGGCAAGTTTTCTTCGTTCGACCAACACCGACAATTTCTCCCTCTTGACCATCCATTTAGAAAGGACAAAAAGAACTTCATGAAAGGTCGAGAAGTTAATGACCCTCCACCACGGATCATGACTCGGTGCCATGATTCGGGCTGAGTTAGAGTCACTAAGGTTGGATACGAGAAAAAATTGTTTCGTGGGATACGGAGTACAACATGCATGGAATCAAATACCAAGCTTGTATCGGCTTGGATATATGGATAACATTCTCCTTCCACACAATATTGACGCGATGCACACTGAAAAGAATATCGCCGAGGTCGGTTTTAACACAATCACGGGCATCTCCGACAAAACAAGGGATAATGTGAAAGCGAGACTGGATCAACAACTCATATGTGATAGACCAAAGCTAAGCATGGTGGAGCCTAGACCGGGCACCAAGTCATGGAAGAAGCCTAAGGCTGATTTCGCCCTCACTGCGGCTCAAAAGATGGAAGTACTGGAATGGTTTCGGACGTTAATGTTTCTTGATGGCTTTGCAGCGAACCGGGCTAGGGGAGTGAATTTATCTACCGGGCGAGTCACCGGGCTCAAGAGTCATGACTACCACGTGTGGCTTCAGTATCTTCTTCCGGTGATGGTTCGAGGCTATCTCCCGGATCATGTCCGGACCGTGCTGGCAGAGTTGAGTTATTTTTTCCGTGTGCTTTGTGCTAAGGAGGTCTCCCGGACCCTGATTAAAGACTTAGAGAAAGTGGCACCCGTGTTGCTCCGTAAGATGGAGAAGATCTTTCCACCCGGGTTCTTCACTTCGATGTAACATATGATTTTACACCTTCCTTATGAGGTACGAATGGGTGGTCCTGTGCAGTTTCGTTGGTGCTATCCAATCTAGAGATCTCTAAAGGTTCTTCGGACTAAATGTGGAAATAAATGCAAAATCGAAGCTTCTATAGCAGAGGCATACATTCTTGAGGAGGTGGCAAATTTCACAACTAAATACTATTCCGACAACCTCCCAAGCATGCATAACCCTGTTCCTCGTTACAATGCCGGCGAAGGTGAAGCGTCGTTGTACCGGACAGTGAAGCCAAAGAAAAAAGTAGACCCTCCGGAGCCGAGGATGCAGGGAGTAGTCGAGGGAGACGAAAGGGGGGAGGAGGAGGGAGAGGGAGGGGTGGAGGAGGACGGGGAGGGAAAGGGAGAGCGAGGGACCCGTCGCTCGTAGCTCGGTCCCGAGTCCGAGGAGAGGGAGGAACGTGACGAGCAGGGGGAGGAGTCCGAGTCCGAGTCCGAGTCCGAGTCCGAGTCCGAGTCTAAGTCCGAGCAGGAGAGGGCGGAGGAGGGGGAGGGGCAGGAGGAGGAGGGGGAGGAGGAGGAGGGGCGGGAGGAGGAGGAGGAGGAGGGGCGAAGGAGGAGGGGCACGAGGAGGGTGGGGCGGGGGTTCCACTTCCTCTACTCCATCGGTGTGGTTGAGAGGTCCTTCGGAGCTCCCGAAGCGACCGATACTTGTTGACGGACGACCGATGATTCGACCCGATCCGCCAAAGTAAGTAATTTTACATGCTATCACAACATATTCATTCGATTCTTATAATGGAAAATACTAACTTCTTAATAATTTGTGTAGGAGTTGGGTGGTCGTCGCTCTAGGTGATCACAAACGCCATGTCAATGGCATCCTAGGTCTTTTGGTCGGGACCCACTATCCGAGGCCGAGTGACTTATAAAGGACAGGTTGTGTTGGCCACCTCCTGGAAGCACTACTATTGTGGTGATGACGGCTATGATCGGACGACGGGATATTTGCCCATAAGGCGGACCGTGTGCTTGAACGAGCTGTGGGTAAGCCTTCGTTGCACTACATGTGTTAATACTTATCTTATTCATTGATCATTCTTGAAATAATGATATTATACATTGAATCTATTTGCAGGATTTCTTCGGATGCCGGGATGGATTTCGAGGAGCAGACGGAGGCGGTGGCTAAGGCGGCATGTCCTAAGCTCGTGACGGACATGTTTTACGAGTCACGTGTTCAGGCTGTGATCACGTACCACGCCATACATCTTCATCTTAAGGTCACTAAACTTCAAGCAAGGAACATGAAGCTTACAAGAGAAGAGTACATGAAGGTAAATATAAAATATTAGTATTTTTTCTAAAACTTAATTCCTTATTCTTGTTCTTCTATATGTGTTTTGTACTTCATGACGTGTAGGTGCCTGCGTGGTGGGTCAACAACGATCTTGTTCTTTGGGGACAGATCATAGACAAGTGGTGTGCGGAGGGCTGGGAGGAGATACATAATGCTTGTCGGGAGCGGCGTTTGATGATGCCAGGTCCAAGCACACCATCAAGGGAACCTTTCACTCACGCAATATGTGAATTCATTTATTTCTTACCCGAGTGTCATATAATTTCTAATCATCTCGCTATTATGTTTTGCAGTCAAAGTCACACGAGGACCGTCCTTGCACCTAGTTCTCGGCATGGGCTATGGCCCACAGGGGCAAGGCGACGCGCGCCGACACCGAGTACATCCCGGATGCTCCACCCTCGGCGTACAGCAATCCATCGGTCCACAGCCGCCTCACGTAGTACACCGAGATGGGAAGACAGATCCATGGGCCGAGTGGGATCCTTCCACGGAGGATCTTGATGGAGAGGTCGTGATGAGAGTGGGTGGAGGCAAGAAGCATGGATGGTACTACATTGGACAGGGTTCACTCAACTACGGGCACACACTCTCGATATACGAGCGAGGAGCACGAGCTCAAGCCCGGCTATACGCCCTCGACCTAGCACTACTACGGGACGGGTGGACGCACTTGAGGTAATTTCATTTACATTCGTCCCTGGTTAATTGTTTCTACACGTCTTTTTCCTAACGGCACGGTGAGATAAAAAATTGCAGGCCCAACTCGAATCGAGAGAGGAGGGCAAGGCACGATCTGGAGCAGAACATGCAAGATAGAATCCAACAGGAGGTGTCCGGGAGGATTGCAGACCAGCTCGGAGCAGCGCAGGCGCAGCTTGATCGGTGGTGCACATCACTTGGCCAGACTTTAGGTACACCACCGCCACCGCTGCCGTTCTTTGTGCCACCTCGGCGGCCACGCCGACGGGTACTCTGTGAGTAAAAACATTCTAGTTCATATTTTGTCCATAATAGAGCAACAATTATTTGTTGATAGACTAATCAGTAATCAACACATCTCATTTGTGCAGAATCAATCGGCGGGATCGAATGCCGGGGTCAATGGCCTGCTACGGGGGATCAAGATGTCGACTTGTCGCCGGCAGATGGTCGGCAAGATAGCCGGACATTTTGTCGTCGTCTCGGATGAGGGGAATTATGTGTTAGTGAACTTTCTATCTTACTATTGTCTTCCTTGTGTTTATCGGACTCCTGGGTCTACCGTGGATAACAAAACTATGCTTCTGAACATTAACTTGTGCTTGCGAACATATTTGTGAACCAATGTGCAGAATTGTGGTATATTTGTGTTGTAGATGCCTGTGATGAAATATGTGATTGCCTGTGATGAAATTTGTGATTGTATGTGATGAAATATGTGATATGATGATTATCGGTACTTTTTTTTGGTCCGGGCCCGCCTAAATACAGATATTTGGGTGTAGGGTATACCATGTTTGCCGTGTGTATTGGACACGGGCACACGGCAAAGGTTGGGACCTGGCAACCTAGGGTTTCATGTTTGCCGTGTGCCTTTGTCCAATACACACGGCAAAGTCTCCAGATATGCCGTGTGCTGCCAACCTGGCACACGGCAAACCTCTAACTATGCCGTGTGCGTGTTGCGCGGCACACGGCAAAGATGTCCCTTTTCGCCGTGTGCACGGCAGGAGGCACACGGCAAATCAATACACACTTTGCCGTGTGCCCCGTGGACGACACACGGCAAAGCGGCCGTTACCTTGCCGCCAGGGTAACGGCAGCTTTATGGTGCCGTGTGTGCGTTTAGGCACACGGCACAGGCCTTGCCGTGTCGCGACAGGAAGCACATGGCAAAGAGCCGCTTGCCGACGGCTGTTTTGCCGTCCCGTCTATGCCGTGTGCTGCGCACGGCAAAGACTTCGCCGTGTGTTTTTCTGTCTTTGCCGTGCGCATTCGGCACATGGCATAGGACGATCCTCCCGTAGTGACTGTAGAAGTTACTTTTCTACTTGCATATCTCACACCTTAATTTTCTAGATCCTGATATCTATATCTAACTAACCTTAATGAAGATTTTCCTAATAACAACATTTTCTCTCGCACCTTAATGAGCAGTGTCGGGTTCTTAGGCATCAAATAAATTCATAAATTTACAAGTAACAACTCTTTCATGATGCAGGATCCCTGTCGTCTAGGTGTTCGTGAGTCTTGGCTTATGTACAGCAGCTGGTATTAAGGTAGTTTCTAAGCCTTTTGAATTTCTTATGCATCTTTTAATATTTGGTTCTGTACTTTCATTTGATCTTTGTGTGTTGTTTGAAAGTTATTTCTTGTTCAGCTCATTATTTGAATTTTCAGGTCCGCATGGTTA
Organism: Chloris gayana; assembly: GCA_031894775.1. Taxonomy (NCBI): domain Eukaryota; kingdom Viridiplantae; phylum Streptophyta; class Magnoliopsida; order Poales; family Poaceae; genus Chloris; species Chloris gayana. The sequence goes on along the minus strand of JAUNZO010003058.1, from coordinate 118,360 downwards.
CCTGTGATAATCTTCAAACTGCAAGAGCCATTGCCCTAGTGTCAGAGCCTGCAATTTTCAGGTCCGCGCGGAATACTAACTGACCCCAATGTGTCAGAGCCTGTTATTATTGAAGGAAAAACTGTCCGGGCGCTCTCAGATATCCAACGAGAGAAAGTTGTTGAAAACAATCTCTGTATGTACTCTCCTTGCATAACGAACACTGCTATCACTGTCAGTCTTTATAGTGATTAGTTATAGTAAAACAATGTTACTAGCTAGAGTAGCTGCCATCTATTGGGCTGAATCAGCTCCCAAAATCCTATTTAGATGTTGACACTTGTTTACATGTGAAAGTATCATTTCCCATGACTGTTTTTCAGAGAGATATACTGCTGAATTCCAACTTCATTTCTAGGTAAAATTGTAACTTAGTTGTGGACATTGTGACAACACATGCATTTAATATGAAACCAAAGCATGGAATGTTTTCTATTTTTTGTTCTCATATGTCCCATGGCCAGGTGCTTTGAGAAATGAGAGCTTTTATTTTTGGTGGAGGAAAGCATCAAATTAATAACTGTGGTGAAACATATTGCTCATGTTTCTTGAGTCATCATATGGCGTCTTGTGGCGTTATGGACATTCCTCAGTGCTCTGTTACAAGCTCCACGCTTTGTTGCCTAGATGATGCTTGGGAAACAAGGGTGCTATGGTATAAATTATTGCATTGTCATTCAAGTAAATTAAAATTTGGGCCATGCATATTCCTGTAACACCCCGGAATTACAAGTTTTGGGTTGTGCATGAAATTCACAAAATTTTTAAAAAAATTAAAGCATATTTAAATATTATCTAAAGTATAATATTATAAATATATTTTTCTTTCTTTCTTCTTTAAGAGGAAGAGTTATCTTTTAAACTCAAACAATTATTTTGATTCTAAAGTTTCAATAATGAATTTTCCCAAAAGAACATATGATTTTGTTTTGGATTATGAAAATGACTTATTGAAAAATACATATTTGATTTACAAATTTATATTATTTTGGAACACAATATTTTACACAAGGTATTTTCCCTTTGTAAGAAAAAGAGAAACATGCTATCATTTCATGTGACGAAAAGGAGCTATTTTCAAAATCAAATAAAGTTTGATTCATAAAATCTTTTGACTTGAGAAATACATTTTTTTATGGTTTAAATGCTTTAAATGTGTGAAAAGGGTTTATCAAATAAATATATTTGATTTATGTAAATGTTTGCCTAATAAATGTAATAGATCTATGAAAACTAGTTTCTTTTATCAATACATGGGGTTTATAAAAGAATTTATGAAATAATATTTATTTTGGTTTAAAGTATTTTATTTTGTTTTGGCTCCAAGGTATTTCCAAACAATTAAAATGTTTGTCTTTAGTTGATTTAAGATTGGCTTTAAAAAGACAATTTATAAACCCTTTTATGCAAAAGCCATTTATTTTCTAAATTTAATTAATTAATATAGATTATATTTTGGTTGAAATGCATGCATGTTGATTTGTTACATTTGGTCTTTATTGTGTGAATATTTCATTTGAAATTTTGAATAGAATTATTTGTATTTAATTAGCTATTAGAAATAGAATAGGAAAGAAATAAAACGAGAAAAAGAAAAGGGAAAAGAAAAGAAAACCCTCAGCCTGGCCATGGGCCAATTCTTCTCGGCCCAACTTCCCTCTTTCTCTCCCTTTCCCCCACGGCCTGCCGGCGCTCGACCAGCGACCCAACCCGACGGGTCCGCCGACCGGCCTCGCAGGCCCGTCCCCAAACCCGCCTAGGCCGCGCGCGAGCCCTCCCCAACCCTAACCGCCTCCGATCGCAATCCGGCCATCCTCGGTGTGCGCGCCACGCTTTCGAGCCACGCCATCGATAAATACTTAGCCGCACCCCCATGTGCCCCTCTTTTCTCCTCAAAAAACGCCGCCCCTCGAGCCCTAAGCCGTGCGTCGCCGCCGCCATTGGAGGTCGTCGCACGAGCTCCGTCGATCCACCGCGAGCCGCTATCCCGACGGCTGCCAACCCTAGGACGGGCTTTGCTACACCTCGCCGCCTCCCTCGGTGCCGGCTCGACGCGAAGAGCTTGCCGGACGAAGACGAGCCGCGCCGCCGAAGCCCCGCCTTCCTCCCTCGCCGTCGCGGACCCGCCTCCGGCCACCACCACCTCGACATGACGCCGTGGTGAGCATCCCTGCATCCCCCTCTCTCGTAGCACCCGTCGGAGCCAAGAACCGACCACCGGAGCGCCCTGGCGGCCAACTCCGGTGAGCCCATCCATGGCGCCACCGCAACCGGAGACTTGAAAACCCCCTACTTGGTGCCTTGTTTCCCTATGCTTGAAAATACCTACCACAGCGAAATGTTTACTTTGCAAAATCCACATATAAGCCTTCTATGCATTGTTTGACTTTTGTTAGGATTTGATCCTTATGAGAGACTTGCACTTTCGAAGCCAACCATTTTTCTTCGCGTGATTATTGAGTTCTCAATTACATGCTTGGTATGCTGATTCCACTTTGGATTCTATGCATCCACGTACCCAAGCATTCCTCCACTTAGTCCTTATTGTGAAAACCATTAATAAGTTTTGGTCTCTCCCTCGCAAATGCTCATCAAAATCAAGAACCCTTGATGTTATCCCTATCTAAACCATGAGAGCTAGAAAAAGAAGAAAAAGAAGAAAAAGAAAAGAAAGAAGGAAAGAGAAAAGAAAAGCTCTCATGGATGTATGTGCTCAAAGTGTTCAAGGTTCTTACACCAAAAATATATGAGCAAAATAAAAGAGGCCATTACCCATCCTAGCACACTATCCATGCTCATGAGGCTTATTTGTACTTAAGGCAATTGCAATGTGCTAGTTTATTCCTTCGCGTGAGTCCATTCTCTCCCTCTCCCCGAACATTATTTCCAAATGGTTGGAACGAGAAACCAACCATTTTCCTTCGCGTGATCGTTGAGTTCTCAATTACATGCTTGGTATGCTGATTCCACTTTGGATTCTATGCATCCACGTACCCAAGCATTCCTCCACATAGTCCGTATTGTGAAAACCATTAATAAGTTTTAGTCTCTCCCTCACAAATGCTCATCAAAATCAAGAACCCTTGATGTTATTCCTATCTAAACCATGAGAGCTAGAAAAAGAAGAAAAAGAAGAAAAAGAAAAGAAAGAAGGAAAGAGAAAAGAAAAGCTCTCATGGATGTATGTGCTCAATGTGTTCAAGGTTCTTACACCAAAAATATATGAGCAAAATAAAAGAGGCCATTACCCATCCTAGCACACTATCCATGCTCATGAGGCTTATTTGTACTCAAGGCAATTGCAATGTGCTAGTTTATTCCTTCGCGTGAGTCCATTCTCTCCCTCTCCCCTGAACATTATTTCCAAATGGTTGGAACGAGAAACCAACCATTTTCCTTCGCGTGATCGTTGAGTTCTCAATTACATGCTTGGTATGCTGATTCCACTTTGGATTCTATGCATCCACGTACCCAAGCATTCCTCCACATAGTCCGTATTGTGAAAACCATTAATAAGTTTTGGTCTCTCCCTCGCAAATGCTCATCAAAACCAAGAACCATTGATGTTATCCCTATCTAAACCATGAGAGCTAGAAAAAGAAGAAAAAGAAGAAAAAGAAAAGAAAGAAAGAAAGAAAGAGAAAAGAAAAGCTCTCATGGATGTATGTGCTCAAAGTGTTCAAGGTTCTTACACAAAAAATATTTGAGCAAAATAAAAGAGGCCATTACCCATCCTAGCACACTACCCATCCTAGCAATTGTAATGTGCTAGTTTATTCCTTTGTGTGAGTCCATTCTCTCCCTCTACCCTGAACATTATTTCCAAATGGTTGGAATGAGGAAGTGCTTTGTCTACTCGCTAGGACCATCTCTTAATTTAACAAAATAACTTTGCTAGATGTGCCATCCTACCAAGCTCCACATTTTTATCCAAGTAATTAGAGGTAGGGTGAGGCCTTTGGTAAAAATATACACATGAGAGATGAGTGTCATAGTGGATAACAAGCACCAAGAGGGAGCTTTTTCATATCTTGCAGCCGCAAAAACTTTGGACTCATGACTTGTGGGAAGTTGTATGGCAAGTCTAAACTAGTGGTTCTAGACTTCAACCACTCATGACAAGGTCATAAAATGGCCATAAGCCCCATAAGACTGTGAGATGAACTTGTGTCTAACTTCATGCTAGTTTATATTAACCATCGATTGTGGAGTACACTGTTGTGCACTTGTTCCTTGCAGGGCGCTTCCATTGATGCAGCTCCTGATCCATCATCTCTAAGTTTTGGCTTTGCTCGGGATGAGCAAAGGTTTAAGCTGGGGAGGTGCTGGTGGCCCTTAAACACATAAAGTTCCCTAAATAATTGTTAGGGCTAATAAAGTTCCACAAGTAAGACTAAGATGAAAAGGTCAAATACTGGAACTTTCGGTGCAGGGTATAAAATGCGAATGAAACCCTACACAATTCTAGTGATTGCAAGAAGGAAAGCACAACCCTATGTAATTCTAGGAATTTAACAACACAAAGGGAAAGTAACAAGCAACCTAGTGAATTAAACAACAACGCGCTTAAGTAAAAGAGGGAGCACACAAGACACGGGATTTTTCATCGAAGTTCAAGCCCACCAAGGACTCTACGTCTCCGTTGAGAAAGTCCACCAAAGACCGAGTTTCTCTCAACCCTATTTCTCCCTCAAGTCACCACCAAGGTTGAGCTTGAGTTTTCCACTATCAAGGTCCCTTCCGGGATGGGCAATACAAACTTCTCGGGCGTCACCAAACAAGTTGGGAGCTCACGAGCACGCCTAGCCGTCTAGGAGCTCAAAGCCCTAAGAGTAACAAATCCAAATCGCAAGCTTGACGGGAGTGAAGATGCTCAAGAATGGAATCAAGTCTCTCAAACTCTTGCTTAAAGTCTCTCACTCAAATCCTAGCTCAAGGATGGAATTTTTGCTTTTGGAGAGGATTTGGAGTAAGTGGAGTGTGGCTCAAGAGTGTGTTGGTTCGGAATTGTGCAAGAGAGTGTGAGAAGGGGTGGAGTGTGGCTTATACACCACAGAGTGTGGCTTATACACCACAGCTCCAAAAGAGCCGTTGGCCTGTCCGAAACCCCGCACCGGAACTTCCGATAGCATATCGGAACTTCCGGTATGGTCCGATTTAGGGTTAGATCTGGATTTTTGGCCCGCACCGGAACTTCGGAGTCGAACTCGTACGTAGGGTTAGGGTTTGAAAACGAGGCCGTATCGGAGCTTCCGGTGTCCTATCGGAACTTCCGGTATGGCTTTCCGGAGAGCTCAAAGCTCTCCGTAAGCCTACCGGAACTTCCGGTACCGGGGACCGGAACTTCCGGTATGGCTTTCCGGAGAGCTCAAACTCTCTGTAAGCCTACCGGAACTTCCGGTACCGATGGCCGGAACTTTCGGTATGGCTTTCTAGAGAGATCAAACTCTCTGTTAGCCTCACCGGAGCTTCCGGTACCAGAGACCGGAACTTCCGGTATGGCTTTCCGAGAGCTCAAGCTCTCTGTTAGCCTACCGGAGCTTTCGGTGCCGGGGACCGGAACTTCCGGTATGGCTTTCCGGAGAGCTCAAGCTCTCTGTTAGCCTACCGGAACTTCCGGTACCGACCACCGGAACTTCCGATGGGTCCCGAAAGAAAAGGCTTGGGATGGATTTTCTTGAGTTTTGTGAGCATCTTCATTCTTTGTCAAAGTTGTGATTTGCATCCCTCTTTATAGTACGGCATCCCTATGACTCAAAGCAAAGAATAAAAGAGAGGCACGAGCTTTGAGATAGGTCCTTTCAAATTCTTCATTCATTGCATTTCTCATTTCTTTTCTTCTTTTTGATCATGCTTGCTACACTTTCATGTTCTTTGGATGTTCACTACACACAATCTCATGAAAACATTAGTCCAAATTTAATTGTATTGATACAAAATAAAATGAGGGGCCTAGATGCACTTCCATAAGTGTTCCAAGAAAATTAAAGTCTTCACATGGCTTTTATTCATGGACAGATTGAACACAAGGAACATCCTTAGAAGGAAGAGGACACCAATTCAGGGAAACAATTACAACTGTCAAACATGTGACAGGGCACAAGAAGAAACTGCCTTCCATTTATTCTTTGAATGTGAGTATAGTGTAAGTTGTTGGCTAAAATTGGCATACACTGGCAGACTGATCTAGAATTCTTTCCAATGATGGAACACAACAAACACAACTTTGCAGCTCCTTTCTTCATGGAAATCTTCATCATGGCAGCATGGCATATTTGGAAGCAACGCAATAGGTTGATCTTTGATGGTATTCAACCAACTCTACAGTCTTGGTGGTTGGCTTTCAAGAAAGAAATCTCTCTCCAAGTCCATAGACTTAAACCTGTAACTAGAGATAATATTTATCTTGGTTAGATCTAGTAGGCTAACTTTTCTCTTCTTTGGATCTTGCCTTGTACAGCTAACCTTTTGTAACTTGTTCTTTTAAAAGTTATAATGGAAACCAGCAATGGGAGCCTCTCCCATTGTTTTCACTTCAAAACAAAAAACTATGATGATTGGTTGATGGCGAGGGCTTAGATCAATAAGCAGGTATTTGTGGTTTTCTATTTCCTTGGATTATCTGTTCGACATAAATAAGTAGCGCGACCACTTTGGATGTTACGGGAGAAAGTCTATTCTTCAATCATGATGAGAAATACAATCTCGATATGTTTTATTCCTCCATATTCTACAATGTGAAATAGCTTTTCTTCCCTGTATTATTGAATTCTAAAATCACTACTGACGAGAAACCAAAGTCAATAAATTATAATCTATTTAAATTGTGAGAGTAGTATTAGGCTGCTGATTCTTCTCTTTCTTTCTGACCGTTGTTTACACTCTTTAAAAATTCAATCAGTAGGGAAAGACCTCTTAACCGACATTGTATTAAGAAGGGACCCTACCGAAGCCTAGAAAATACACAACAAGGTGGGCAGTTTTTATGCGACTCCCAGGAAGAATATTTGCTTTTATGAAGATTTCAATATTATACAGTGTGCAATGTTTATGAATGATCCTTAGCTTGTCCTTAGCAAACATTATACACCACTCTGTTCCTTTGGTGCCTATAATAATATGATGTTGATTTAAAAACTTATTTGGAATGTGAATATGTGGTCTCTTAAGTTTTGAGCACATAATAGACAATGAGCTTGCATAGAAGTATAGATACCTTCAAACTCATACGGTCATCCCCAACTGGTTGGTGAATTTTTTGCTTATACATTGTATGTGTCAGTTTTATGATGATGCAATGCTCATTAAAATACGCAGGGGCAACAAGAAGCTCACAGGAACCACATGATATGCAAATTGTCAATAACCCGGTTGACGTTGGTGAGATTCCTTGGTCCTCATTATATTATGGCTGATTAATTAGTACTATTTTACTTATATGTATGCAAAGCAAAAGAGGCTAGAAATCTAGAGATTAGAAGCCTTATATGGGATAATTAAGTGTTAGGTTCTATTTGATCAAACTCTGTCCACCACTTTTTCTTTTGTCAATAAGATATTGGTTAGTTGACTTTGATACATTTCATCTTTTATTGACAACACGTCAGAGTTTTTCCCTCGTAACATGTATTGTGTCACTTTGGTTAAGAGATTAAATGTATTTACATGCATAAAATGCATTGTAACATATGTCCGCAGCAACGCGCGGGCATTCCCCTAGTAGTTAATAAAAGGTGATAAATTCAAAATTTGACTGAAATTTCTCAAACGTTGCATCTTAGGCCAATATTGCATCAAGGTCGAAGATATGTAACATTGAGCCTCAGAGCAATGGGCTCAGTTTGGTTAGGGGGACCGGCTGGGAGCCTATGAAATGTTTCTCAGTTGAAAATTCCAAAATTTTGGCATACCAATTATTGCTTTGGACCATGTTTGACCACACAAAAAATGTTTAAGTAGTCAAAGTCGAACCCCATTTCCATCAATTAGTTATTCAAACTTACTTAGCCAAAACTATTACTCATCAATGTCCCATTCCCGGTGATAAAGTTTCAATAGTACTAAATTCAGTATGATAATTTTGATTTGGTAGAATTTGATATTTATCACGTTACTTCTATCTTATTATATGAAATTTGTGATGTTAATTGTTTTAGAACAAATTATGCAACATTTCTATCAAAATTATGTAAAAATTTTTAAATTTATACCAAATTTTAAATATTTTTTGAATTTTCTCTGATATTTAAATTTTCAAATCTATTGCAATGACAGATTTATATTGCATTTCACATTGTGAGGAACCAAGGGCTTGCAGACAATGGCAAAGAGCAGCATACAACGGATAGAAAGGCCTACGAGCAGCATACCCGAAAGTCGCCTAGAGGGGGTGAATAGGCGATAATCCCGAAAATCACTTAATTTAACAGATTAAATACGCAGGAAAGATTTGTCCGACTCAATGTCCGACTATAGTAGGACAAAGTCCGACTATGGACAAATATCCGACTAGAGTAGGACAAAGTCCGACCGCCTCATGCGGAAAGGGGATCGGCAGCCAAGAAGGACAAATCCACGGAAATAAAACAACAAGCAAGCAGCTAGTAGCACTAGAAAGCTAGGGCAACAAGGACACAAGCAAGCAAGCTACTTATGCAAGTTAATCTAGGAATTTAAGCAAGAACACCCTAGAGCTATAGCACACCAATTGCAAGAAATAAAAGCGAAGACAAGGAGACACACGATTTTTCATCGAAGTTCAGCTTCACCAAGAAGCCTACGTCTCCGTTGAGGAGTCCACCAAGGACCGGGTTGCTCTCAACCCTAAACCTCTTCAAGCCACCACAAAGGCCGGCTTAAAATGCACTAAAACAAATCTCCACGGAGGGAGGGGAAATACAAATGACCCGAGTCTCAACCACAAGCTTGGGAGCTCGCCGGGTAACGCCTAACCATCTAGGGGATGAATCTCCAAGAGTAACAAACACAACGAGTACCGGCGATGAGAAAGAATCAAGTGCTCTTGAGATGATGATGAAGCTCAACGAATTTCTCCTCAATCTTCTCACAAATCCACCAAGGATTGGAGTGGGGAATCAAACTTGAAGAAGAGGAGTGCTTGAGTGAGTTTGGGAGTGTTTTTGAGAGTGGGGAAGGTGCCAACCGGCCAAAAGTGGACGAGGTCCTCTTTTATAGCCGGGGCACCCAAAAGAGCCGTTGGGCTAGATCCGACTCGGACTTTGTCCGAGTGAGTCGGACAAAGTCCGACTTCTAGGGTTTCGAAATGATGGTTTGGCTCCGGAGTCCGACTCCTAAATCCGACAGGAGTCGGATATATCCGTCCTACACCGGTCATCGCTTTGCGACACCGGTCGTCGTCGCGGCGGTGATCGTCGTAGAATGAAGTCAAGAAACCCGAAGCAGATCTTGAAGCTTGTAACGAACTCGAAGTCGAAAGTAGAAGCCATCGAACTCGCTGGAAACTCGCTGGGACCCCTACCGGTGCGCCAAATGTCGAGTCTTAATCTCGGCATTAGAACTACCCGATCCCTCACGAGCATGGAATTCGATGGTGCAACACACGAAACACACAAGCAACACGAGATTTTAGACAGGTTCGGGCCCTCGAATCGAGAGTAATACCCTACGTCCCGTATGTTATGTATTGCCTTTAGCAGATTGCTAATTGCGAGTTGTCGTAGTGTAGGAACTTGTCCTAACTTGTGAGAACCTATGCTTCTAGGGGTCCCCGCCCCCGCCTTATATGTCCGGGGAGGCAAGGTTACATGTAGAATCCTAGTGGAATACAATATCTACATACTTAGAAACTCTATCTCTAAGTTTCCTTATCAATTCGTAGTCCGACTCGCCATACCGGTCTTATGGAACTTTCCGGAATCCTATATCGGTCGGACACCACTCGTGGGCCCGCCCCACCGCTCTTATGTCTTCAATATGCTACCATGTCCTTGATAAATCATTCTTGTGATCAATGTATACCCGTAAGGTAAGTCTACGACAGGATATATCCGAGTATATTGGGGAGTCGGATATTGACGGAGTCGTACTTTGTCCGACTCCTAGGGTTTCAAAAGAGTGGCGAGCGTTACGGAGTCCGAGTGATTTGTCCGATCGAGTCGGACATTGTCCGACTCCATAGGGATTTTTCTTTGGCCAACCTTCCGGAGTCCGAGTCCAATGTCCGAGTGAGTCGGACATTGTCCGACTCCAAAGGTTATTTCGAATTTGGATGGAGTTTTGAGCACTTTCATTTTTCACACCTCACACTTGTGTGTCCCGCTTGATAGTACGGTGTTTCCTATACTCAAGACATGAATAAGAGGCTTCACAACTTGATCTTGAGCATGAGTAGACCAATTTTCAAATCTTGCACGTATGAGAGAATATGGCCACTTCCTTTTTGTGTTTCTTTGCTCTCAATTGAATTTTAGATATGCACTGCGCACAAGCTCATTTAAAATATTAGTCCTTTTTAATTGTATTGACGTCAATCACTCAAAACCATAATTGGGGGCCTAGATGCACTTTCAATCTCCCCCTTTTTGGTGATTGATGACAATACAACTAAAATTCACAATTAAGTATAAAAGGAGCTGGAACAAGAGAGCAAATAGAAGAGAGCTCCCCCTAAATGTGTGCATGAATTGAATTCAATTTTTGTCATTTCAAAACCAAAAGCACATATTTGAGAGAAAAGCAAGAGAGCTCCCCTATTTCCATGCATTTTATCCACAAGGCATATAATTAAAAAAACAACAACAATGCATATGACATGTGAATCACACAAATGCAACTAGAAACAACACAAATAACATTACACCATTCATTATCCATAGAACATAGTTCACCACATAAATATTTAAAACGAGTTATCACAAATAAAAAGCACACACCACATAGTTCATCACGAGCCACAAATCCTAGCAACATGTCCATAAATAAAACAAGATACAAGAGCAACTCTCACTTGCTCTACTCACAACTAAAAGCTGAATTTTACTTCTCCCCCTTTGGCATCAAAACACCAAAAAGGAAGAGAGAGGGGTCTACTCATCATCGCCCCAATCCTCATCATCGTCGTCATCCTCTTCTTCTTCTTCCTCGGCAGCTGGCCTCTTCCCTTTGGGATCCTCAACATCTTCTTCTTCTTCTTCTTCCTCGGAAGCTGCAGCCACGGGCTCATCCTCCTCATAATGAAACCTAGTGTGAGTGGAGGTACCGGTGCTAGGGCCGGTAGGAGCAGTGGTGAAACCTAGACCCGAAGAGAAAGGTGGAGGTGGAAAGTAACCAAAGTAGAGAGACTCATCCGGGGTGAATGAGTCCCAAGGATACTCAAGCTGGAGGAGGAGCAGGTGCTGGCTCCGGAGAGGGAACTCGAGGAGTGGTGATCCGAAGATGATCAAGAATAATTTTCTGCCTCTCCTTTATCACATCCTGATGTCTGCTTAAGACTTGTCCATCTTTGCATCCATCCTCCGGCACATGCTGAAAATACCCTTAAACATCTTGAAGAGCCCACTCTTGCTCTTCGTGCTAGGACCATGACCACGGGCCCTATCGGACGAGGAGCAGTGCTAGTGCTAGGAGGAACTGCACTACTAGAGGCGGGAGCAGCTGGAGGTATAACCTCGAGAGGGGGTCTTGGGAGCATTGGTCGGCATCCTAGGCTGAAGAGGTTTGTGCTTGCAGTCTTTGTTGAAGGTCTTCTTGGAGATCCTCTCAATCATGCACATCACAAATGGTGCATACACACAAGCACGTCTAGTATCCACGGAACTATGCCACATCTCACTTGAAGATAAAGTCCCATACATTGAATTTCCTCCGAGTGGGCAAGATATGAAAGAGATCCTTGGCATAAGATGCAATGTGATCTGCATTACCACCCCTAGGAGAGAGAGTGAGGCGAAGCATCCTGTACAAGACCACATAAAGAGGCTTAAGATCCTTAGCATAAGGTGGGTTGCACGGGTCCTCATCCGTGTACATATACCTCATGAGCTCGGGATTGAGCGAATCCGAATCATGAAGACGAAGATCCCTAGTCATAGTGTCCCTCAACCCAAGAATGTTGGCAAACCTTGAGAAGGTGCATGAGAGCTTCTCGCCATCTGTCATCCACACCATTCTCCCTGCAGTCTTGTCAAAGTACACGGTGGAGTAGAACTGACATACAATCTCCTTGTTCCAATCATACTTGAACCCCATGATTGCTTTGACTCCATGAAACTCACACATGGCAATGATCTCATCAAATAATGTTGTGTGCTTGCTTGCCATATAATCCCAATCAATGTACTTGCATGGGTACTGTGGGCTTGACCTTGCTCATGTATGCACACATGTACCAATCTGTGTGAAAGTGGGACCAAAACCTGTTGTCAAGAGACTCACGCTCCATGTCATACCAGTTGACCTCTCTAGCCTCTCGTAGCTGCTGACTCAACCCCCTTTACATAGTCGATCATGACCCTGTCAAGTGCGGGATGGACCACCACATTCCTCATCTCCTCGCGAATCTCGGTGGGTTCCTCCTCCTCCCTTGGCTCAACTATAGGGAGGCCGATGGCCCTACTCCTTTTCTTTCCGAGAAATCTTTGCCCTCTTTTTCGGGTTGGTGTTGGTGGAAGTACGACCCATGCTGACAAAAGAGAAACAAGGAGTGGTATGAGATGAATAGCATAGATAGTTGAGTTGAGGCGGATCAATGCACAATTTCAAACTTAGTGAAAATTCTGTTGGAGTCGGACATTGTCCGACTGGGTCGGATAATATCCGACTAGTCGGAGGAGTCGGATATTGTCCGACTCACTCGGACATTGTCCGACTCGCAACAGGATTTTCACCAAGATTGCTATTCCGCATAGATCTACCGCACATTCCTAGCCATATTGCATCTACAGCATCTATAGCATCCTAGGAACAACTTCTATGCAACGTTTAGGCAGGGGAAACACTAGAACTTCTAAACCATGGAAGTTGACCTCAAACCCTAGGTGGAGAAGAAGAGATAGAGGCAAAACCTTGAAGCCGATGAAGGGATCGGATAGAGTCCGAGTAGGAGAAGCCTTTCCCTCACAAATCTCCTCAAAACGCCGGTGGAGATGGGAGATCGCCGGAGGAGAGCTTGAGCCGTCGGTTGGGTGAGGAGAGAGAAGGTTTGAGTTTGAATGAGGAAGATAGGGTGAAGGGGTAAGTTGGATTCGGGCTTAAGGGTAGAAATCCCGTGGAGTCGGACATTGTCCGACTCTCCGAGTAAATGCGGACTTGCTCCAAGCGTAGAAAGTTCCTTCAACCCTTTTCTCTCTAGATCTCAATTAAACTCATGGACACATGCTAAAAACTTCATCGGATGTAGTTAGCCACAATCAATCACTCCAACAATGATTACATCCAAATCCGCATGATCCAAAGATCAAGAATCAAATGATTTTGAAAATCAATACATACAGAGTTTTCAAGAGTTTTATTTTTCAAAACAATTACCCTAATTCACAGCAGATATGCAATCATTCAAGCCACGTTACTAGAGTCAAGGATATTTAGCTCACTCCTTAAATGACAAAATCGGCTTTCATCTAGTGGCTTGGTGAAAATATCGGCCAATTGTTCATCGGTTCTCGACATGACTCACTTCAATATCCCCTTTGATAGAATGATCTCTCAAGAAGTGATGTCGAATATCTATATGCTTTGTGCGCGAATGCTCAACGGGGTTATATGCTAGCTTTATGGCACTCTCGTTGTCACATAGGAGGGGAATACGGTTCAACTTGTAACCATAATCCCTTAGAGTTTGTCGCATCCATAGTAGTTGTGCACAACAACTAGCGGCTGCCACATACTCCGCTTCGGCTGTGGATAAGGCAACGGAGTTTTGTTTCTTGGATGACCATGACACTAGGGACCTACCCAAGAATTGGCAAGTCCCGGAGGTACTCTTCCTATCTACCTTGTCCCCGGCATAATCCGCATCGGAATAGCCTATAAGGTTGAACTTTGAACCCTTGGGGTACCAAAGCCCTAGGTTGGGTGTGTGCACTAAATATCTCAAGATTCTTTTAACGGCCACTATGTGGCACTCCATAGGAGCGGCTTGAAAACGTGCACACATACACACACTAAGCATGATATCGGGCCTAGATGCACAAAGGTAAAGCAAAGAGCCGATCATAGAGCGAAAAACCTTTTGATCAACCGGCTTGTCTTTCTTGGTGAGGTCGAGATGGCCGTTTGTTGCCATGGGTGTCTTGGCGGGCTTTGCCTTGTCCATGTCAAACTTCTTCAATATGTCTTGAGTGTATTTGGCTTGACATAGGAAAGTGCCCTCCTTGAGTTGCTTGACTTGAAATCCTAGAAAGAATGTCAACTCCCCCATCATAGACATCTCGAACCTCTTTGTCATTATCTTGCTAAAATCATCACAAAACATTTGATTAGTAGAACCAAATATTATGTCATCGATATAAATTTGGCACACAAATAAATCATAATCAAAACGCTTAGTGAAGAGGGTTGCATCGGCCTTGCCCATTTCAAAACCCTTTTTCAAAAGGAAATCCCTAAGGCATTCATACCATGCTCTTGGTGCTTGCTTAAGTCCATAGAGCGCCTTATGGAGTTTGTACACGTGGTTAGGATACTTGGGGTCTTCAAAGCCCGGTGGTTGCTCCACGTACACTTCTTCCTTGATTGGCCCATTTAGGAATGCACTCTTCACGTCCATTTGGTACAACTTGAAGTTGTGGTGAGTGGCAAAGGCAAGTAGTATTCTTATTGATTCAAGCCTTGCCACGGGGGCATAGGTTTCATCAAAGTCCAATCCTTCCACTTGTGAATATCCTTTTGCCACCAATCTTGCCTTGTTCCTTGTCACAACACCGTCTTCATTTTGTTTGTTGCGGAACACCCACTTGGTGCCCACAACATTCTTGCCTCTTGGTCTTTCTTCCAATGTCCAAACTTCATTTCTTGTGAAGTTGTTCAATTCCTCTTGCATGGCCATCACCCAATCCGAGTCCTCGAGTGCTTCTTCTACTCTAAATGGCTCCAAAGAAGAGACAAAAGAGTAATGTTCACAAAAATTGCAAACACGAGAACGGGTGATTACCCCTTTTTCTATGTCACCAAGGATTTGTTCCACGGGGTGATCACGTTGCACACTTTGGTGCACTCTTGGGTGTGGTGGATGTGAGCTTGTTTGACCGCCATCTTGTTCAACCTCTTGATCATGCGATGTGGGTTCATCTTCTTGTGCTTGAGCATGATCTTCATTACCAACTTCTTGATTTTGATCAACTTGATCATGGTTTGTGCATGGTTGGTCTTGATTTGAGGGAGGAGGTTGATCTTGATCACTTTGCGGTTCTTGCGGTCTCACATCACCAAGTGCCATTCTTTTGATTGCTTGCCTAGGAGCCTCAACATCTGCATTGTTAATAACAACTTGCTCCCCTTGAGAGCCGTTAGATTCATCAAACGTCACGTCCCGTGAAACTTCAACACAACCGGTGGTTTTGTTGAAGACACGATAGGCGTGACAATTTGAACCATACCCAAGCAAGAAACCTTCATCAACCTTAGGGGAGAACTTTGAAGTCTTGGGTTTCTTGTTGAGCATGAAGCATTTGCTCCCAAAAACACGAAAATACGAGATGTTAGGCTTTTTACCGGTTAGTAGCTCGTATGGTGTTTTCCTCAAGAGTCGATGAAGATACAACCGGTTTGAGGCATGACATGCGGTGTTGATTGCTTCGGCCCAAAAGCGGTCGGAGGTCTTGTATTCATCAAGCATGGTTCTTGCCATCTCTATGAGAGTGCGGTTCTTTCTTTCGGCCACTCCATTTTGTTGAGGTGTGTAGGGTGCCGAAAACTCATGCTTGATGCCCTTCCTCATCAAGGTACTCTTCAACTTGAGTGTTCTTGAACTCGGTACCGTTGTCACTTCTTATGGCCTTGATCTTCACTTCAAATTCATTTTGTGCTCTTTTCAAGAATGTCTTGAGTACATCCTTCACTTCACCTTTATCACACAAAAAGAATACCCACGTGAAGCGAGAATAATTATCAACAATAACAAGTCCATATTTGTTACCGCCAATGCTAATGTAGGCAATGGGACCGAAGAGGTCCATGTGCAGCATCTCCAACGTTCTTGTCGTTGTCACAATGTTCTTGGATGGATGTGGTGCTCCAACTTGTTTTCCGGCTTGACATGCACTGCAAATTTTATTTTTCTCAAAGCAAACATCCGTTAGTCCAAGGATGTGACCGCCCTTTTGGAGTTTGTGAAGATTTCTCATACCGACATGGGCTAGTCGTCTATGCCACAACCATCCCATGTCGGACTTTGCAACTAAGCATGTGTCAAGTTTTGCTTTATCCGCGGTAAAATCCACAACATAAAGCTTCCCTTTGAGCACACCCTCAAAAGCAATCGAGCCATCACTTCTCCTTGAGACAATCACACCCTTGTCGTTGAACAAGCAATTGTAGCCCATTCCACAAAGTTGTGAGATAGACAACAAATTGAAGTCAACGTTATCCACAAGCATAACCTTCGAAAGTGAATGCGGAAAGGTTAAAGGAATGTTACCATATCCCAACACATAGCCTTTTCCGTTGTCTCCAAAGGTGATATATTCATTTCTTTCTTTGCTTGGCTCGAATGACTCGAACATTTTCTTGTCTCCGGTCATATGATTGGTGCATCCACTATCCACCACCCATGATGAGCCACCGGAGGAGTATTCCTACAAAACAATTTATGCTTTGTTTTTAGGTACCCAAATTTGCTTGGGTCCTCTCACATTAGTAACAAGTGCCTTAGGCACCCACACACAAGATTTGTGGGTCTTGTTGCGTGGCCCAACATATTTTGCATAGACACGACCATGCTTGTTTCTCATTAGCACATAGGTCGCATCAAAATCATAAAAGAGAGCACAAGAGGGGTTAGGCACGTTAGTACGCAAATCACAAGTAAGAGAAGATTTGTTAGTGTTCTTGATTTGCTTCTCGTTCTTGACTTGCTTCTTTTGATGTGTGCTCTCCTTGGTGAACTTGATGAACTCGGTGCCGTTCTTGTTGATTCTTGCATTGTGCTTGTCACCTTGCTTGTACCCAATGCCATCCTTCACATGTGGCCGTCTCACATTGGTGTATGCGCCCCTTGCATACTCGGCCTTGGCATCATCAATGGCCTTCATCTTCTTTTGTGCTTGGTCTTGAAGCTCTTGCACTTGCTTCTTCAAATCACCAATGGTCTTGATGTTTCTTGTACAAGCTTCAACATCAATCTTGAGGCACCTAGAGCACTCAATGCTAGATGGGGGGCAAGACGAAGATTGAGAGGAAGTAGTGTTACACTTAATTTCTTCAAATTGCACTTTAAGAGAGTTGTGATCCTTTTGCAAGTTATCACACTTCTCTTGAAGTGACACATTTGTGACTTTAAGTGTCTCACTTTCATTTTCAACCACTTTGAAAGACTTTACCAAGTCCTCATTTTTCTTCCTCTCAACTTCTAGGAGCTTCTCAAGTTCAAGCACCCTTTGCTTCTCTTGAACAAGCATTTCTTCTTGTTTCTCAAGAAGCTCCTCTTGCCTCTCATTAGTTCTCCTTTTCCTGCTCAATAATATCCAACAAGTCAAACATGTTAGGAATTTGAGAACTTCCATTAGCATTTACCTTGGAGCCCTTAGCCATCATGCATTTGTGCCCGACGTCACCTTCATCATCGGTCAAGCTTCCAAACAAGGAAGAGTTGGTCGGTGTTAGCCCAATAGCAAGTGAAGCAATGCCTCCCTTTTCTTCATCGGATTCCGACTCGGAGGAGGAAGATGATCCATCGGAGTTCCATTCTTGTCCAATGTGTGCTTCACCCCGACGGTACTTTCTATGCTTCTTGTACTTCTTGTCACCCTTCTTGTTTTGCTTGTTCTTGTAGTTCTCCGGACACTCCGCCATGAAATGACCTTTGTCTCCACAAATGTAGCACTTGTTTTTGGCTTTTCTTGATTTGCTCTTGTCTTGATCATTCTTCTTGAAGCTTCTTTTTGACATGAGCTTGTTGAATCTTTTCACGAAGAGAGCCATCTCATCATCACTATCATCATCACTCTCCTCAACCACCTTCTTTTTCTTTTCTTGTTCGGCGTTGAGAGCCAAATCATTCTTGCTCCCAATAGCTTTTTCTTTGTTTTCCAATGATCGAAGTATTGACCATCAAAATATGGAAGTCTTCCTGAGCCGGGTCCAATGTGTTCATCCCTTCCATCACCATAGGTGTATGGCGTTTTGTTGTAGCTTATCGGCAAAGCACTAGGCACATCTCCATCCTTGGCAATTCCTTTTCCACTTCCATTTCTAGCATCACCCGGTGAGGTCTCATGACCTCTTTCACCGGCTACCTTAGGTGGTGCTTCACCACTACCACTACCACTATCCGTTGCATCTTTCTCATTTGCCATCTTTGATCTTCAAGCGGTGAGGCTTCAACGAAGATACCCGCTCCGATACCAATTGAAAGTCGCCTAGAGGGGGTGAATAGGCGATAATCCTGAAAATCACTTAATTTAACAGATTAAATACGCAGGAAAGATTTGTCCGACTCAATGTCCGACTATAGTAGGACAAAGTCCGACTATGGACAAATATCCGACTAGAGTAGGACAAAGTCCGACCGCCTCGTGCGGAAAGGGAATCGGCAGCCAAGAAGGACAAATCCACGGAAATAAAACAACAAGCAAGCAGCTAGTAGCACTAGAAAGCTAGTGCAACAAGGACACAAGCAAGCAAGCCACTTATGCAAGTTAATCTAGGAATTTAAGCAAGAACACCCTAGAGCTATAGCACACCAATTGCAAGAAATAAAAGCGAAGACAAGGAGACCCACGATTTTTCACCGAAGTTCAGCTTCACCAAGAAGCCTACGTCTCCGTTGAGGAGTCCACGAAGGACCGGGTTGCTCTCAACCCTAAACCTCTTCAAGCCACCACAAAGGCCGGCTTAAAATGCACTAAAACAAATCTCCACGAAGGGAGGGACAATACAAACGACCCGAGTCTCAACCACAAGCTTGGGAGCTCGCCGGGTAACGCCTAACCGTCTAGGAGATGAATCCCCAAGAGTAACAAACACAACAAGTACCGGCGATGAGAAAGAATCAAGTGCTCTTGAGATGATGATGAAGCTCAACGAATTTCTCCTCAATCTTCTCACAAATCCACCAAGGATTGGAGTGGGGAATCAAACTTGAAGAAGAGGAGTGCTTGAGTGAGTTTCGGAGCGTTTTTGAGAGTGGGGAAGGTGCTAACCGACCAAAAGTGGACGAGGTCCTCTTTTATAGCCGGGCACCCAAAAGAGCCGTTGGGCTAGATCCGACTCGGACTTTGTCCGAGTGAGTCGGACAAAGTCCGACTTCTAGGGTTTCGAGATGATGGTTTGGCTCGGAGTCCGACTCCTAAATCCGACAGGAGTCGGATATGTCGAGTCTTAATCTCGGCAAGAGTCTTTCTTGAGAGATTATGCTTTATTATTTTCCATTAAATCACATTCCTCTCAAGCAATTTCTGCCAAGAACATATTTTTCAGACCGGTCATACCGGTCGAACTTCATATCTCCCGGAGATTCACACAAGTTTGACATAACATACCGCCTAAATCAGCATGAACTCATAATCCGCTTAGTGAAATTCAACTAAGAACCAAAATTCTGGTTGATCGGACCAGCTTTCCCACTAACTTACGTCGACTCGAGTCTCCAAGGCCTATAATCGATCGAATGATTAACACCCGGGGCCTAAGGCATCCAATTTCACCATGATTAGATAGGCAAGACCTAATTGTCTTTGATCTAACCAGATCTCATTATTCAATTTCCTTAAACAATCAATTTGATATTCTAATGTTATCGCGACTAAGCACTCCATATCTCGGACCGCTCAAACATTTGCAAAATAGCCCCCGTGATTATTCAAATCACGTAGACCATTCCTCCGTAACTCTTAACATCTTCCGCCAAGAACATACTTTTCGACCGGTCCGGACCGTGTCAAATCTCATACTCCTGGTGATTCGCATCGGAACCGATACTAGACCGCTCAAATCGGTCATAACTGATATTCCACTTATCGAATATCGCTCAAATACAAATTCCTGATCGATCAAATCAGTCGCCAAAATTCACACAATAAACTCGAATTTTTCACACCTATTATCAGCCGAATGATTAACACCCGGGGCCTAAGGCGAACCAATGTTAACCAATCAGTCGGATAACAGTCTTCAAACCGATCGGTTTGTTGTATAAATCACTCCGTAAATCATATATTCTGGGCTAAAAATGCTTAACGGATCGAGCGTCGAACCCTCGGACCGGTCATCATAATTGGCAAAAGAGCCCCCGTGACTATCCAAATCACGTGGACTTCTCCTCCGTCGCCGCACCCAAGACCGGAAGCACCGGTACATCAAGCGGAATCGAGACCTAGGTCCTAGTCCATTGTATCCGTAAAAACAATTTAAGAAGTACATAAATGTGCTCATATGTAAATAAATACTCTAATGGTTTATTTACTGCAGATCTCAAATTATTTCCATATTCTTGACCGGTATTTATATGTTCCTTACTTCAACATATAATATTTTCTCCTTTCGCGCAAACTGCAGCGGTCCAGATTAATCATTATATGCCTAATGTAATTCAACTTTAATAACCGGTCACTCCAACTTCAAAAGACTTAAATTTTACCATCCTGTTTCAACCAATCAAGTCTATAACCAGGCAACGATGGTTAATTCAACACAAACCAACTATGACATGACCATCGGCTCTAATCAGCATTGGGTATAGCACATAGCGGCGGTCTACTTAACAAAATCGTGCCATATAGAAAAAATGACCGGTCTTAGAACTCAGGATCCCAAATTATTAACCGACCGCTCTCAAATAGCAGCCCATAACTTGGTAAATTAATTCAAAATTAAGATTCCAAGATAAATAAAACCATGCAGATAGGCAAAGATTGACATATTTCATATTATCAAAAAGCTATCATAAGCATCGCATTATATAAGTTTAAACACAAAAACTTAAGTGTAAAAGCGACTTAGCTAGTTTATTGGGCGTAGCTCCCGAGCCCGGCCGAAGATGATGTAGACAATCGATGAGTAGTTTGACAGATCACGCTCAGCTCAAGACAATATCTCGCGTTCGAGCAGCAGCGACGCTCCAAGTTGAAGTTGACGACCGATGAAAGCTGTTGAAGGCGGCGCGACCGGTCGAAACCGAAGATTAGCAGCCGCGCTAATGCTCAAGACCGCGTCCGAGCAGCGCTCCAAGTCGAAGCGGACGATCGATAAAAGATGTTGAAGATGCCGCGATCGGTCAAAACCGGAGGTTAGCAGCCGCGCCAATGCTCAAGACCGCGTCCGAGCAGCAGCGGCGCTCCAAGTCGAAGTAGATGACCGATGAAAGCTGTTGAAGACGTCGCGATCGGTCGAAACTAGAGGTTAGCAGCCGCGCTAATGCTCAAGATCGCGTCCGAGCAGCAGCGGCGCTCCAAGTCGAAGTAGATGACCGATGAAAGCTGTTGAAGACGGCGCGACCGATCAAAACCGGAGGTTAGCAGCCGCGCTTAATGCTCAAGACCGCGTCCGAGCAGCAGCGGTGCTCCAAGTCGAAGTAGATGACCGATGAAAGCTGTTGAAGACAGCGCGACCGGTCAAAACTAGAGGTTAGCAGCCGCGCTTAATGCTCAAGACCGCGTCCGAGCAGCAGCGGCGCGCCAAGTCGAAGCCGACGACCGATAAAATGTTGAAGACGGCATAACCGGTCGAAACCGGAGGTTAGCGGCCGCGCTAATGCTCAAGACCGCGTCCGAGCAGCAGCGACGCTCCAAGTCGAAGTAGATGACCGATGAAAGCTGTTAAAGTTATCATCCGGCGTTGGTCATCGCTCAGCAGCATCGATCTTCGTTGTCACATGACGGCAATCATCGCAGCGGTCGCCGCCGTCGTCGCAGCGACAGTCATCATCCTGCACCGATCATCGCTCCGTGACACCGGTCGTCGTTACGCGAGAGGCAGCAATCGTCATCCTCGTGACACCACTCATCATCGTCGTCCTGCGACACCGCTCGTCGTCATCATCGCGGTGACGATCGTCGTCCTGCACCGGTCATCGCTCGGCGACACCGGTCGTCGTCGTCGTCGCGGTGGTGATCGTCGTCCTGCGACACCGCTCGTCATCGTCATCGCGGCGACTATCGTCATCCTGCACCGGTCATCGCTCTGCGACACCGGTCGTCGTCGTCGTCGCGGCGGCGATCGTCGTCCTGCAACACCACTCGTCGTCGTCATCGCGGCGACCATCGCCGTCCTGCACCGGTCATCGCTTTGCGACACCGGTCGTCGTCATCGTCGTCGCGGCGGTGATCGTCGTAGAATGAAGTCAAGATACCCGAAGCAGATCTTGAAGCTTGTAACGAAGTCGAAGTCGAAAGTAGAAGCCATCGAACTCGCTGGAAACTCGCCGGGACCCCTACTCGGCGCGCCAAATGTCGAGTCTTAATCTCGGCATTAGAACTACCCGGTCCCTCACGAGCATGGAATTCGATGGTGCAACACATGAAACACACAGGAACACGAGATTTTAGACGGGTTCGGGCCCCTCGAATCGAGAGTAATACCCTACGTCCCGTATGTTATGTATTGCCTTTGGCAGATTGCTAATTGCGAGTTGTCGAGTGTAGGAACTTGTCCTAACTTGTGAGAACCTATGCTTCTAGGGGTCCCCGCCCCGCCTTATATGTCCGGGGAGGCAAGGTTACATGTAGAATCCTAGTGGGATACAATATCTACATACTTAGAAACTCTATCTCTAAGTTTCCTTATCAATTCGTAGTCCTACTCGATCGGTCTTGTACTTTCCTTACGAATTAATCCAGTCTTGTTATCCGCCTTTGTTTCCATACCGGTCTTATGGAACCTTCTCGGAATCCTATATCGGTCGGACACTACTCTGTGGGCCCGTCCCACCGGTCTTATGTCTTCAATATGCTACCATGTCCTTGATAAATCATTCTTGTGATCAATGTATACCCGTAAGGTAAGTCTACGACAGGATATATCCGAGTATATTGGGGAGTCGGATATTGTCCGACGAAGTCGGACTTTGTCCGACTCCTAGGGTTTCAAAAGAGTGGCGAGCGTTCTGGAGTCCGAGTGATTTGTCCGACCGAGTCGAACATTGTCCGACTCCATAGGGATTTTTCTTTGGCCAACCTTCCGGAGTCCGAGTCCAATGTCCGAGTGAGTCGGACATTGTCCGACTCACTCCAAAGGTTATTTTGAATTTGGATGGAGTTTTGAGCACTTTCATTTTTCACACCTCACACTTGTGTGTTCCTCTTGATAGTACGGTGTTTCCTATACTCAAGACATGAATAAGAGGCTTCACAACTTGATCTTGAGCATGAGTAGACCAATTTTCAAATCTTGCACGTATGAGCGAATATGGCCACTTCCTTTTTGTGGTTCTTTGCTCTCAATTGAATTTTAGATATGCACTGCGCACAAGCTCATTTAAAATATTAGTCCTTTTTAATTGTATTGACGTCAATCACTCAAAACCATAATTGGAGGCCTAGATGCACTTTCAATACCCCAAGGAAAACACAAAAAATGGGGTCTGTTATGAAACTGCACAATAACTGCGTGATTATGAGCCATAAATCCAGCTATCTGCTACAGTATTATTGAGGCACATTATGAGCAGTTATTGCTACAGTACATATGGGCGTAATTACTGGTTTACCCCGGGCAAAGGCTGGCTATAAATAGGACCCCTCGGTCTGTGTTTCACACACGAAGGTGATTCACTCACCGGCAAAGTTGTATGCTATAATCCTGTGAGACTGTTCATCCATTTATGCTGTGTGTGCATAGTGGAATGATTGTCTAGCTGATTCGGTTGTTTCACAACAGGGTCGAAATTAAAGTACCTGTGCATATTGAACATGAGACTACAGATACAGCATAGGGATGGTCCGGAATCTAAGAACAATCTGATATTGTGTACATATATATGCCAAGCACAGGACAAAACAAGAATTAGCAGCAAAAAACACATGCCCTCTACCGGCCAGAGACTCTACCATAAAATCTAATACAACAGAAATGGAGCTTGAGAAGTTTATGCCAAAAAAATTTAAAAAGAAAACCAATCTAGGAGAACTATGATGCAACTATATATTTTGGCACGTTACTTTCCTCAGATATTAAGAAAATTATAGCGAGAAATGACATAAGACTATGTTATGGACCCATACCAAAGGAAAGCATCGTAGCTGGTTTGCATTGTTTTGCTTTTGGACTCGATTAGTCCTTTATATAGATCAGTAGGTAGGGCTTTTATCCTACTATCTCATCTACAACTGACTAAAAAAATAATGCCCTTTTACGTCATTTTGCAAATTCACAGTAAACTAACGGAGGCATATAATGACCCCAGTGGACCTTGAGGGTAGACAAGAATTGATCACCCATCATTTCGTACTTACGATATAAAGTTGGCAAGCAACACATAAATTACAAGTATCATGTAAATTTGCTAGACTATGGAAAATAAATATGCATCAAAGAAGTAATGTACCGCAACATTGCTACACCTTTCTGCTGTATACCATAGCAGGCCACTTAAATGACAACTAGTAGAAATGGACCCAATTCCAGAAGCACCTAATAGAGTTCGTAGTAGTGGTTGCTGTGGCGAGGACGCCCTGGACCTCAGGTGCATTTGTAGTAGCTGTCCACAGCATGCTTCTTACTAATTTTTTTTTTAGGATTTTATCATTACAAATCATTTTTGCAAACAGAAAATCGAACTGAACAATTTTTGGAGCATTCCATAGTCCCTATCGTTACAGCAAAGTTGTTTGTGCATTTAATAATTTCATAGAAAACATGTATATGTTTATATATTTATCAGTGTTGCATGCCTTACAACTACTAAATAAAATCCTATGAAGATGGTTCGATATTTATACCAGTGGCAGTTATAGAAAATTCAGATCAAAATATGCCACTGCAGTGGAGGGAAATCGCACCCTTCATGCCCCGCCACTAAAAATGACCTTTCAGTGGTGGCACATCAAATAAACAGCAAAATGATTTCCGTCGGAAAGGTTCTAAGATTCCAATGGCACGCGATGTGAAAGTCACCAATACCCAGCACTGTGGATCCACTACCATGGCGGGCAGTGAGATCAATTGCCAACCACTGCTGTCACCAGCTATCAGTGGAGGTCGCCGATGTGTTGGTAGCCACCGCTCGGGTCAGAACACAAAATTCCAAATTCACCACATTGTATTTCTAAAGGGGGGCAGAAAATACTATTTCCGTGGCTCCAAATTACTTGTCATTGTATCTTTCTGTTCACTGAGTATTCTCTGAACTGGACAAAAACCGTTTGTCCAAGTTTATTGAACATTCTCTTAATCTAGACCCCAAAAGCACTACCAACACTACAAGGAACCTGTTAATCTATGATGATTTTTGTATGACGTTATTAGAGAACATCACAGATATCATTGCATCTATGACGTCTACATAATTTTCGTCATGAATGTGTATGGGTGGATATTAAGCCCAATAAATCGTAACGTTTTGTTCAATTCGTCGCAATTTGGCCCACAATACTGTGACGTTTCGACACTTACGTCATCAACTAAAAAACGAAAAAAATAGTGATTTTTTTATTTTTTAGAATTTAATTTAATTGCCATTAAAAAAACGAATTTAATTGAATCACCTTGTCCTATCAGCGCTGACATCCAGTCATCATCCAGTCAGCAGCCATTGTCCAGTCGTCACCGGTCATCGTCCAGTCAGCGTGGTAATTGAAGGCCAAAAAATAAGCAGCGGGTGCACTGATGGGATTCGAACCCAGGACCCCATCGGATTGAGCCAGCAGTCTTACCGCTCGGGTACGTTCCAGGTTTTGTTAGGTTTGCGATTACATTGTTTTTATATCACTCATACAGGTTTTGTTAGGACCGGCGCCGCTCGCGGGGCCGCGCCAGATCCCGACCGCGCGCCCTGTCCGCCCAGCCCGCCGCGTCCGCCCAGGCCGCGCCGTCCGCCCAGAACCGGCGCCGCTCGCGGGGCCGCGCCAGATCCAGGCCGCGCGCCCTGTCCGCCCAGGCCGCGCCGTCCGCCCGGCGGCGCCGCTCGCGGGGCCGCGCCACCCGCCCAGGCCGCGGCGCCCGCCCAGGCCGCGCCGTCCGCCCAGGTCGCGCCACTCGCGGGGCCACGCCGCCCGCCCAGGCCGCGCCGCTCGCGGGACCGCGCCCGCCCGGCCGCACCTAGGCCCGCCCTCCACGCACGAAGCCGTGTTGCTAGACGCCGTTCGCCACCCGCCGCCGCTGCGGTAGCCGCCGTCGCCTTTGGGCAGCCGCGGCGAGTCGCCACGCGCCGTCGCTGCGGTAGCCGCCGTCGCCTTTGGGCAGCCGCGGCGATTCGCCATGCGCCGTCGCTGTTCGCCAGCCGCCGCCGCTGTGGTCGTCGCTGTTTGCTGTTCGCCGGCCGAGGGCACGCCTCCGTCAGCCTCTCTTGCAGCCTCTACCAGTACAGGTGACCTCGATAGATAATAAGCAATTTGCCCTGCTATTTCTTGTGGTTGATGTGGACTGCTTGTGCTTGTAATCTTTTAGGCCTGCTAATCTTTCAGTGATTTGTTTGCATAGTCCAGATTTAGTGTTGGCCTGAACCTGAACACAGAGCATACGACATGATCAACCTCTTCTATATACTTTAAATTTTTCATATATATGGTTCACAATTGATTGCTTTTGAGTTGGCATTTAAATTTTGGAGAATGCCATATTGAATTGACATGCTCTCTAGCTGTTTTCAGTACAACTGAATCTGTCTTGTGCTTCTATTTGAAAAAATTTACAGAAAATTCGTTATTTGGACAGTTATTTGGACATCTATTTGAGTAGCAAGTTCAGAAATACTAATTGTGCTTGCTCATATGCAGCAGCAGCATAATTCGCCTGAGGTGTCTGAGTACTTAGCCTCTACCGCCCTACCTCAACACCTAGCAACAGGGAAAGGTATATATCTATCTGCTCCTTGGATGTAATTCAATGTCTGAGATTTTTTTGTTGAATGTAATGATGCAATTGAATGTAGACTGTTATTCCTTTGAATATAGACTGAAATTGTGCAATTGAATGTATACTGAAATTGTGCAATTGAATGTAGACTTATTCATTTGAATGTATTTTGAATTGGTGCAGAGTTATTAATTGGGTTATTATGCAATTTTTTTTGAATAGATGGATCGAAGTTGGGTGCGTAGCAGAATGCTTTCACCTGAACATATCAATGGTGTCAAAGAATTTATGAGCTTTGTTAAAGGAAAATTCCTAGACAATGTTGAGATTCTATGCCCTTGTAGTAGATGTCTAAATCAGAAGTACCAACATCAAGCTCTTGTGAAGAAGCACATATTGATGAATGGCATGGATAGTAGCTATACTCGATGGATTCATCATGGGGAGGCCTTGAATGCAAATGTAATTGATAATTGTGACAGTGTGCATCACGGTGTTGATGGTGATACAGAGGAGGAAGACTATGGTACTGATCCGTTGCAAGAGCTTTTAGCAAACCTACATAGTGTAGCTGAAGAAACCAGGGGTGATGGAGGAAATCAGGAAGGAGAAGATCAAGATGGTGATGTAGAACCTCAGGAACAAGAATCATTTTTCAAAGTAGCAATGAGGGAGGCAAAGTGTCAGCTTTATCCTGGATGTTCGAAATTATCAAGGTTCTCCTTTGTGGTGAAGCTTCTTCATATGAAGGCGTTATATAGGATAAGCAATTCTGCCTTTTCAGCGCACATGAAGGTAATGGCTGATGCATTCCCAGAAGGCAATACACTCCCAAAATCATATGATGAAGCAAAGAGTGTTCTAAAGGAAGTAGGGCTTGGATATGATTCCATTCATGTGTGCTACAATAATTGTGTGTTGTTCAGGAAACAATATGCCAAGCTTGACAATTGCCCTGTATGTAACCTCTCAAGATGGAAAGACCCAGAAAGAAGGAAGATACCGCAAAAAGTGTTGAGGCATTTTCCTTTGGCACGTAGGCTAAAAAGGATGTTTTGTACCAAAGAAGCATCAGAAGAAGCACAATGGCATAAGTCAAAGCGGGTGCCTAATGAGAAGGAAATGAGCCATCCAGCTGATGGGGAGGCATGGAAAGATTTTGATCGAGAATATCCATGGTTTGCGAAAGACCCAAGAAACCTCGGACTTGGACTTGCAACTGATGGATTTAATCCCTTTTCAGAACAGAACTCACGATACAGCATGTGGCCTGTTTTCGTTGTGCCATACAACCTTCCACCCTGGGCATGCATGCAGGAGTCCAACTTCATGATGGCTTTGCTTATTCCTGGACCAAAATCACCCGGGAAGGATTTTGATTTATTCTTAGAGCCACTTATCGAAGATTTACTTGAGCTTTGGAAAGGTGTGCCCACTTATGATGGTAAGACCGGCAAAACATTTAACCTCCATGCTGCAGTTCTTTGGTGCATCCATGATTACCCAGCCTTGAGTACTCTTTCTGGACGAACCACAAAAGGGTATTACGCATGTATACATTGTGACAAGCACCCTCTTTCATATGGCCTAAGGAGCAAAATTGGGTATTTCGGGCACTTTCGGTTCCTTCCAAACGGACATCCTTTACGGAGGAATAATGAGTTTGCTGGGATCCATGAAAGCAATGATCCACCAGGTGAATTTACTATAGAAGAACTTTTGGCTGAGTTAGAGAAAGTTAAAGATGTTAGACCTGGGAAGCAACCACAATGTGGGAAGAGGAAGCGTGCGAGACATGGATGACAGTCATGTGCCAATTTGGAGCCGAATGGTTAGTTTCTGGAAGTTGCCTTATTGGAAAAAATTGAAGCTGAGACATAATCTTGATGTCATGCATATTGAGAAAAACATATTGGAGGCACTCATTAGGACAATTTTGAACATACATGGGAAGACAAAGGATACAATTAAAGCTAGGCTTGATCCGAAAGATTTGGGTATTAGAAAGGAACTACATTTGCGAGAGGTTGGAGATTCCTGTGAGATGCCTAATGCTCGTTATACCTTGTCCACATCACAGAAGAAGGCCTTTTGTGATTTTCTACGGCAGGTGAAGTTTCCAGATGGTTTTGCTTCGAACATCTCAAGATGTATAAGTGCTGAGGGAACCCAGATACAAGGGTTGAAAACACATGATTGTCATATTCTCTTGCAAAGAATCTTACCAACGGCCATGAGAGGATTGTTGGATAAGGATATTTATGAAGCAATAGCGGAGTTAGGGAAGTTTTTCAGGGAACTATGCAGCAGAACTCTTAACAAAGATGTGTTGTTGGCAAGATGACAAGTAAAGTGGGATGGAGGGAGTAGAAAACAAAGGGAGAAGGTGTTTCGATCTTGTGCATTTTAGTTAAGAACTTGGCCTTAGAAGGTAACTCCATGCCATCTGTTGAAATTTTTTGTGTTTAGTAGTGGATTTAATGTTAACTTTTGTGGTTGAAGATTATTAGGGTTTGTGTCATTTTTTCTTTATGGAGTTAGCATGTTTTGGGGCTTTAGTTGTTCTATGTATATGGATAATCTATAACTACTAGCAAAGTCCTCATGTGTTGCCACGGGTTACAAAAAAAGTATAAACACAATACATTTGATGGATATAATATGTTAGAAAAGTTTTTACAATGCAAAAATCAAGGTAAAGATACTAGCTAAAACTACTATGGATCGATATAGCAAATTAAAAAATAAAAGGTAAAATCCAACTTCTTTATGAGAGGAATGCATTGACATTAACTACAACAAAACACAAGTATATTGAATCTTCTAAATGATGATTTGCACAAACTCAACAGGCACCCTCCGTCCATCCTGCAAGAGCTAACAAATTATAGGAGATTAAAAAAATCAGCTATTCATTAAATGGAAGAAGAAAGTCAAACAAAACATCCCTCCCTGCTTCCAAGAAACTCGACGCCATCATGACCAATGTGGCCTGGCCTCGATGCTGGTAGACTGAGAGAAAGATTTTTCTCTCCATAATGCACTGAATGTGGCCAGGTATCTGCAACAGTATCTCATGGTCACCGTTGGAGACACGAACAGTTAAGCAGCAAGGAGACCGTGTTGTGTTTGTTGCTAATGATCTTTCGACTTGTCAAACACAAGCAGATGTAAGCGCACCAAGAAGCTCGACGCCTTGTGTACCCCAAACTATCATGCCTCCTTGCCCTCGCTGGAGACGCTCATGTTGCGGAGTAGAAGAAGTCGTGGTAATCGTCATCAGGTTGACCCCCACAAGTGTGTCCCTCGTCATCTTCTGCCAAACGCATCGTACAACCACCGCTACGACGTGGCGCGCTGGGCTCCACCTCAGCCACCGTGCCAGCGCCAGCTACTCGAACCAGGCACGAACATTGGCAGGGCGATCAGCCAGAATCAAATGATCACGTGTCAATGTTCGATAGCATCGAGGCCAAAAGAATTTGTCGCATGGAGGGTGATGGTGGTTCCTACGTACCCATTTTATATGCCCAAAACCACCAACATTATACCCTATTCTCATCATAATCATGTGTTTTACATCTAATATTGATGATTTCACATGAAGTGTCGTTTTAGTGCTATATTGTAAAAATAGGTGAAAAGACGACAAAATGGCTCTTATATGTGAAGTACCGACATAAAGCCCGAATCGCCATGCAAGGAGGGCTTCTCAATAGCCCATCAAGTATACAAGACACTCCAAGACTAAGGCATCCCTTTTGGGACACCCAGGAATTGGCACAGGGGAACACTCGACGAAGCGAGTTACAACGAGTGCATCATTTCATACAAGCCAGAATATATACATCAAGGTATAATACAACCAGGTTTTCAAAATACAAACATTTTACAACAGAAACTTATTACAACAAAGGAGTTTTAAACATCTAAAGAGTTTGAAAGTGGAAGCAAATTTTACAACAAAAGACAATTTAGAACGACTAGCGTGATGTACCGAGCCCGTAGTACGCCACGATCCTCGTCCTTTACGGTGTCGGGATGCGTTCTCACTAGAGGGAACCACACTCGAGGCACTGCTCCTCCTCCGGGAAGCTACCGTACGAGTCATGGTAGTATGACTCGTGGCCTGAAAACATAATGAGCAAAACCATGGGAATATGGAGACCCCACGCGATACATTCCCCGCTGTCATCCGTGAGCGACCCATTTCCCTCCTGTGAGACTCCGATCTGACTAACAACTAGCAAAAAAGAGTTGGCTATGACACATCACTGGGATGGTAAGGTACATAAACACCAGCATGTAGTACGGTATGTTTAATACTTGTTCAACTAGGCTGACAATGGTACGGTTCTTGATCAACACGGACGGGGCTACCACCTTGCAAGACCTCATCTTGCCCTTTCTCCTATGGGGCTCGTGCGGTCTCAAATTCATTAATCTCCTCTTCAGTTTAATGACAACAACAACAAGTACTCAAAGCATCCATGCTTTAAGACCATCCGAATCAACTACCGTTGCGACTATGAATTAAGCATAGCATCTATTGGGCTACCTGTATCAGTATATCACGAATAAAAGGAATCCTAACTCATGCATCTAGGGTGTCAATCATTCCCTATCACCTAGTGCAGAAACACACTTATCTATTGTGGTAAAAGTAAAAGACTTTAAAATATAGGTGGGATGCACCGGATCTTGCCTCGATTCACGTAAGTGCTAGCTTCCTCGGTGGTTGGGTCGACGTCGATGTTCACGTCTCCTGGTTCTGCCTCGAACGGAACTTCGATCACGTCGAGTCCTATGTCGATCAGTAACATGTATGCATGATATGCTTCGCGATGAATTTTCGACGCGAGGGTTAACTTAACAGCTTAATATCTACGATCAATGATATGCGATCGACACATGAAATGATGAATATAATTACATGAAATGATTATGTTTATGGTTCTTTTTGAAAATTAAATTTAATAAATACTTTTGTATACAGTATCTCCTTTATTTAAAGAAATTCATTTATCAAAAAATAATAATAATTAGCATAAAATAATGAATTATCTTAAACAACAAAAAGCAATTTAATAAAGCTACGAAATTATAAATCTTAAAATAAATATTTTAATACATCATAAAATAGAAAATAATTTTATGAACCCAAGGGAACTATTTCACATTTTTCTGATTTTCCCTGAATTTTCTATGAATTTTTAAAGAGTGGAAATTGTTTCGTGCCACACGGGAGGCTACGGGGTTGGGCCGTAGGGGATCCCGCGTAGCCACATGTGATCTCACACGTGTGGCCCGCGGTGTGGCACCGTCAGGGCGTCCGGACGGCGGCGCGCGTTGGGCGGAGTTAGCCGGGCTTGGGCGAAGCTTGCAAACAAAATACTTTTCTTGCTCTACGTGATGCGGCGAACACCGTGGTGTGGGTGGCTACTCCTAACGATAGCCGAAAGTGGCCCAACGGCGAGCAGCGGCTCGTGGCTAGCTCCAGCGAGGTCGCTAGCTCGTCGTGATGCATAACTTTTGGGGAAAAAGCTACCTGCAAGCAACAGGGGAAACATGAGCGACGACGACACACGGGTGTTGGACCTTGGGAATGGCCGAAAAATAGCTCACGACCGTGTGGTGCGGACGGCGGTGAACGGAGCTGAAATGGTGGAATTTACGGTGAACCTGCACGGGGACCTTGACGGTGAGTACACCTGGATGATAGAGGGAGCTGTTGCGCACCTCTAGGAAAAGGAACGAGGTGAAATGGCTCACCGCACCAGGAAAATTTGAAGAAATGGAGATGGACGGCGGTGAGAACGTCCAGGGGAAAAATCCTGTCGATCTCGGAGCTCGGGGTGAGAGAGAACGATTGATGGCCATGGAGTTGTAGTGTGACCTTGCGGAGCGGTTTAGGGTGGCGAGTTGGATGGGGAACGGCCGGAGCTTGCTGTCGGCATGGAGTCGAGGGGCGGGCGTTGGTGTGTTGCGACTCGTGAGAGCCGAGAGAGAGAGAGAGATAGAGCCGAGGTGGGGTTCAAGGCTTATCCGGTTGGAGGCCGGGGGCGGCGCTGTGAGCAAAGAGAAGAGAGATCGGCGGGTGGACTTGGTGTGGAAACTTTCCAAAAAGGCCCTCCAACTTTCACAAAATTGAAAAGCATCCTTCTCGAGCTCAGAAAAATCCAGAGAAATTTAGGGTTGTTCAGAAAATGATTTTGGACATTTTTTCTTTTCGGTCAAAGTCCAAATTTAGAACTTAATTTGAGATACAAATTCAAGTTTAAATTAAAACTAGAACTTTAATAAATTATGGTAAGAGTTTTAACAAGTGAAATCATTTTGGGCAAAAAGTCCATAAATCCTTTAGGTTTATGTTTGACCAGGAAAAATTGTCAAACACATTAATTTATTTCATTTGCACTCTTTTTTAAAGGAGTAAATCAAATTAACATTACATGCACATTTTTTCATAAAATCAAATAACTTTAAAACACCAAGCATGATGATATGATTCTCAATGACATGAAGGTGCATTTTATTTATTAGGGTTGTTACAAAGACGTCCATGAGGCGCAATATGCAAGCTCAAGGTCACGGCCGAATGCGTAAAGATTTCTAGAAGGTTTATCCGGAAGAAAAGTTCAATTCGCGGAGTCCGGAAATAGCACTGTACTCGACACGTGGTTTCGAGCCCAAGATGATGTCAATTAACAATTCTCGGACTACCGAAGCTGTAGATCTCATCGGGCGCTTTCGGAGTATATATTATTTGCATTAATTGGACTCCGAAGCTAAGAGATATGGACTCCGTAATGCAGGCAGCACGGAGGAGTCTGAATCTGGATAGATATTATGGCATCGTAATTTTTGGTATCTAAACGGTCGAATCCGAGGATCCAAATCATACCAAAGTTGTAGATCTTTTCGACGGTTATCGGATAGAGTCCAGGATCACCATGTTTGAACTTCGGACCCGTGGTGTTGATCGGCACGAGACAATAAAATATTCAAGAAGCGCTACGTTATCTCTAGAAATCACTTATAATTGTTTCATATGGTCGAAAAGAAGAAATAAAGGATTAGCTAGTGCTCTTATATTTTCCACTCCCTTTGTTCGAGGAAGAGCAAAAGGTTAAGCATGGGGGGATGGACGTCATTCATCGGTCTAAAGCACTAGCTAATGGACTTAAAAAATTATTGATGGAAGATCAAGAATGTTTCAAGTTATATCAAGTTGCAAGAGCGGAATTTATACAAGATTTGTGCATAAACCATTATTCTTCAAGTAAGTGCATTCAATTGGCTAAAACTCTATCTTTCCAACCATGTGGAATCCGATTTCGAGAACTTCATTTGTGTCTTGAGATCACTTTTTGCCATTTGCACATGTCCACCTTTCTAAAGTGTGTGTTTTTCCTCTCCTCCATTATTTTTTCCAATGGCCTTTTTAACAAGTCTCAGTAAAACCAATTAGAAATATCTCTTGATTTGACAATATTTTGAGTTACATTGTTGCTAGTTGTTTTCCTACCAAGCTACACATAAAGCCTTCCGATAAATATTTGTAGATCGGATCACTTCTAGTTGTTTGTCTTGTAAGATTCGTGAGATGAGTGTTGCCTTGATCCTTTGCAAAAGAGAATATTGTTTGGATGAATGAGACTGGATTTTTGGAAAAACTTTAGCATTTAAGACCTAGTTTGAGGAGTAATCTGATTTGAGAGTCGAAGCTACTTCATTTGATTATTGTGGTCGGTTCTAAGTCATAATCTGTTCCTTACTAGTATCTTTGAGTAGTAGAATTGGTGCAACATAAAACTACTATGCTACACTCTTAAAAGCGGGTTGGATATGCATGTTCCTTGATGAATGCAAGTGAAGATAACATGATTGCAATGCTGATCTCTCCTTGAGACGGTTTATTTGCTCGAGGACGAGCAAAAGTTTGAGCATGGGGGAGCTGTTGGTGGTTCCTACTTACCCATTTTATATGCCCAAAACCACCAACATCGTACCATATTCTCATCATAATCATGTGTTTTTCATCTAATATTGATGATTTCCACATGTCGTGTTGTTTCAGTGCTAGTAGAAACAGGTGAAAAGACGACAAAGTGGCTCTTATATGAGAAGTACGGACATGAAGCCCGACTCGCCATGCCAGGAGGGCTTCCCAATAACCCATGAAGCATACAAGACACACCAAGACGTCCGTATGGCCCAATGTGCAAGCACAAGATCATGGTCCAATGTCTCGGGATTTCTAGAAGGTTCATCCGGAAGGAAAGTTCAATTCGCGGAGTCCAGAAACAGTACTGTATTGACACGTGATTTCAGAGCCCAAGATGATGTCAATTAACAAATCTCAGACTACTGGAGCTGTAGATCTCGTCGAGCGCTTTCTGGAACATATATTATTTGCATTAATTGGGCTCCAGAGCTATGAGATAGGGCCCCATAAATTAGGCTGCGCAGAGAAGTCCAAATCTGGACAGATATTATGGCATCACAATTTTGGTTATCTAAACTGTTGA
Organism: Chloris gayana; assembly: GCA_031894775.1. Classification (NCBI taxonomy): domain Eukaryota; kingdom Viridiplantae; phylum Streptophyta; class Magnoliopsida; order Poales; family Poaceae; genus Chloris; species Chloris gayana. The sequence goes on along the minus strand of JAUNZO010003058.1, from coordinate 82,646 downwards.
ATCTGAGGATCAAAATAATACCAATGTTCTAGATATTTTCGGGGGCTACGAGATAGAATCAAAGATCGCCATGGATGGACTTCGGAAGCAAAAGTTATGATTAAAGTAAATCATCACTATTTATAGAAGGTATGGAACCGACTTGGATTCAATCTGTATTAGCTAAACTTGGTGCCCAAGCAAAGAAGGACATGACCGGAGGCCATATAACCCCCCCCCCCGGGTGACGTCCAAGACAGAGGGTGGATGATGCTAGGGGAGACTCCTACAAGCAATAGGAGCCGCTGCACATCGCCGGGAGGCCGCTAGAGTTGAAGAGCCACCCAATCGAGATTTAGTCTAGTCGGGTAGTCGCCCTACGTGGTGCACTACACCGAGCTAGAAGAAGTAGAGCCATGTACCATAGGAGTCGTCAATGTTGCAACAAGGGCGGAGCCGATTGACACGTTCCCGACTTCCGACGGTGATGAATTACGATACGAGTTATCGATATCCGTGTTATCTATCTTAATTCTATCCTTGGCTGCAATTTGTGTTTGTCTCGGATTGATTGGTCGTGCATGTGTTTATTCCAATGCTTAGTAAATTGCTAAGTATTTAGAAGCTATCTTACTCGTGGTGATTAGAATAGTTATCTGGATCTTGTATTGAATCATGATTGCTTGATGACATGCTATCGATGTGGTTTAGTAGTGACGAGTGCTAAGCTTGCGCAACACCTTTAGATGGTCAAGTAGGGTAAGACGCCTACATTGACTAGGGGTTTGTCACCGGCAACGATAAATCGGAGGCCACTTTCGAAATCCAGGATGTTCTTGCTCATCTTCGATGCTCACTAACTGTTTAAAGTGCCAAGTAAGCTAGGAATAAGATTGTAATGAATACTGCTTTAGTGCTGATCGACGCACCTCTTGTGTCGATCGGCACATCCTTTCTCCGACCACTAGATGAATATGGGCTGACTCTAGGTGTCTCTCCTTGGTCGATGTGTATGCTTCTAAAAGCCTTCTTAGCTTTCTAGCCAATTAAGCCTTTGTGTCGATCAGCACAACACCCAATTTTCACCTCGTTTCATGCTCTTGTGACTTAATGCTGGGATTGATCTTTAGACAAAATAGCAAACCTTAAACACAGTTCTCTTGCTGATCTTTCTAGATTCGATATAAACCTTGGAATACTCTAAGGGAAAAAGACTACAATGTACACCGTCCTCTTGCGATATATTAGTGGGTGCGTAGATACAACCAACGAGAGGGCGCCGGGTTGAACTCCACATCTTCTACGCATCCACGGCGAACTCGTATATGACTCGACATGAGCTCTACATGTTCATGACGAACTCACATATGGGTGTACGGCTGGAATCATTGGAAGCTAGAGATCTATTCGGACAATAGACTTGATCCCAATTGGTTGTGGGCATACCGGGACGTACGGTGTGGACGTTTTTATCGAACATATTGAGGAGTAGAGATATGCCTTCTTATTTTTTTTGTTTGTTCCTCATCATGTCAAATCAGCTTCACCAAGAAAGATGAAGATCCCTCCTCATGTGAGTAGTTATTGTTGAACCCTTGCACGGTAACAATGCCATTGATGATAATAGAGAGGCATAAGAAAGAGGTGGCATATGCTATGAATAGAATTAAATCTACTAATACGTAATGGATAGTTTCATCGCCCATTTCATAATTTACTGTGTACGTTTCAGTGCCCACTTCATTAGTTACTCTTTCGATTTTTATGTCGTTATCACTATTGGTGCATTCTAAGTACACATTTTACATGCCAACATAGCCCTATTTACAGCATAAATGACATTGTTTTAGGTCATTTACCTATGAAAAATAGAAATATATTTGTATGTGTGTCATTCTAGAGCTTATGATTGTATGCCATCTTCTTATCCAGTTCCTCACTCGAATGCACCACTCTTGAGTATGTAATTTTCAACTTATTGGATTCCTCACACACATGTATCTATGTCGGTCATGACCTTGAATGCATGTCCAAGTTTAGTAAAGAAGTTCGTAGTCGTGGCATACACATAGTGAGTTTTCGAAATCAACCATGCAGTTGATAACAACAATTGGATCACACATTAGCCATTGAACCTAAAGACGTACATATGTAATACTAGATTACCTGCATTAACATAACTATTGTTTCAATCTCACCTACTCTCGTATATATCACAACCATGTAACAGTCAAATTTTTGTGTGTCGTTATGAAATATACTTTCATACTCATTACATAGCATGTGGTACCTTAGCAAAACCTAACTCAAATTTGGGAACCTTATCCTCATCCGGACCAAGACAAGTTGGGAAGACATGAATGAGCATTCCTTCTCTCGAAATGTTGCTGACTTTACTCGTCCAAGAATGATGGAGAACCCATCCATGCCATAAATTAATCTTTTCGCGAAGCATGCTCTCAAGAAACATATAGTTCCAGCCAAAACGTGTAGCATTCCTTCGCACCAACTCATCTCCAATTGCTATCCTCATCAAGAAAAGTCTAACATAAGGTTTTATTGCATAGAGAGCACCTATTTCTAGTTCATTAATTAAGCATCATGTAATAAAGTGTTTTTCAACCAAACCATCCCATCATAGCCATCCAACGTCACCATGCAAACCACCATCCGATCCACCCTTCCCAACCCATAACCACCCATACATGCCCCCTAATCGAGTGAGGATTCAAGGTCGCTCTTGACCGTGACCATGACTATCATGACAGTTTTACACTCCGCGAGAGGTTGTACCGGTTTACCCACAAGTCGATGATTTTGTCCCCTATTTCCAAGTGGACTAAAGTCTCCATTTTGCGGAGCTGGCCAAGCACGAACACACTTCGTTAGGTGTGTAGCCAAGAGATCTCCGTGAAGCTTTTCACCGGGGTCTCCCGAGTACGTATGTACCATGTGAGATTTCACCGATAGGGGACTACCTTTAAGTTCCCTGTCCACCTATAGGCGCACTCTTTTGCCTTGCGGTCATAAGACTACCCTCTCATACTTGTCCGTGCCCACGCCCCCATACGACCACATACGAGGCCGGGAGATTACGTAACTACTAGGCCAAGCCTTCCCATATCACACTTGTGTTGGAGCTGTTGTCCTGGGTGAATCGCTCCAAGAATTGGAATTAGATTCTAGGACAACTACAGGCACCAACCCAAGTCTTGTGAACGACAACACCATACCAAACCAAACCGGCCTGCCCATATTCCTAAGTAAGACGATTACCAACACATGCGATCAAGTTCTCGAGGACCATCATCAAGATTCATAGGTGTAACTTAAAGCGTTCATCCACAAATTATAGCAAGCTAAGCATGGCCTACTCAAATCTAATTCCACCCATGTGACATGGACGAGTATGGAAAAAGGTACGGCAAATAGGATTCATATTTCATGCAATGCAAACAAACATGTGCAAATAAAAAGAAGTAGGTGCAATATGCGTCAAGGACACTAGCCTCTTTCCTGTTTGTTGTTGATTATGTTTTTAACTCTTGTTCTTCGAGATCATTGATTTGATTGTCCTCTAATTACCTAGTGTCAAACAAACATGCAAAAAAAGCATACAAATAAACTAAGAAACAGAATAGGACACCATACAAAAATACTATAAAGTGGTACTAAAAGATAGTACTCGTCGCTACGATTTTGTTGGCGCAGAATTACTAAAAATGGAGCTACGAGCTAAAAGTTCGATGGTTTGAAGTTTTAGGGGTTAAAATATAAAAACAGCTAGAAAGGGACTTATTTCCCAAGTGTAATAGGGCCAGCGCTAAATTGTAATTTTATAAGTTACTAGGGTTGTTTTCCTAAAAGTGCAAGATCTAGTGTTATTTAAGAAACATGGGCTAACACATAATTGTATAAAAGGTTAGGGGTGTTTATGTAAAAAGGATTATAGCTTAAAATATTATACAAAAGGTTGAGGGATTAGATATAATTTAGTAATTAAATAAAAGGCTTATTGTAAAAGATTCGGTTAAAACATAATTAATATAAACCTTAGGGTTGTTTTTATAACGAGAAAGAGTCTAATCGTGATTTCCCGAATCTACATGGGCTTAACTACAAATCTACCTTTTTGTCAGAATTAACAGAATTAATTAAATCAGAAAAGTCGGTGGACTAGGTTCACGGCTTGGTGGACCAGGGCGAAGGGGTAAGGTGGGAATCTAATCGTAGTTGTACACGCGGGATCCGACGGCTCACGGAGCTCGGGAAAGTTTTAGTCGCCGACGGCGGCGATAGACGGTGGCGCTCCTTGGGGGCTCACTGGAATTCGATGGTGTAGGCTCTAGGATAGACGTAACTCGAGGGGACAAGAGGGAAAACAGTTAGGAGCACGTGGAGCCTCACTAGGCGAGGTGGAGGCGGCGACGTTCGGTGGTGTCGGGGCGGTGGCTTCATGTCGCGCTAGTGTGGAAGGAAGCGAGTATGCTCTTGCGGTTCTCGTCGTAGGGTTGATGAAGTCCGGGGCATCTCCTCCGTGGCAGGTGTCGAGCTCCGAACGGCGTCATCTATGGCAACATCGATGGTAGGTGGTGATTCGCGGCGTAGGGCGAGGGGGAGGAGGGATGAGGCAGGTGAGAGGTGGGGAACGAGCTGGTGGTTCTCGGGGCCGGTTTTTTATAGGGGGAGGGGGTGAGGTGGCTGCGCTGGCCATCAATGGAGGCAGCCATTAAGGTCGTTTAAAGCGGTCGTTTCGGGGTTTCAAGGAAGGGGAATGAAGACGGCTTAAGGAAATTAAAGCCGGGTCGTTGCACGCATGTTGCGCTACGACCCGGGAATGTGGCGAGGGAGCAGAGGCGCAGCGGTATGGCCGGTGGCGGCAGGAGGCGGCGACGTGTTGGTGGTAGAAGACAAGGTGGTTGCGGGCTGGACTAGATGCTAGTTGGGTCGGGGTTGAGCGCGGGGCTGCGGCAGGTGCGGGCTTGCTGCTTCGCGGGCTGCGAGGGTGAGAGGGGCGAGAGGGTTGGGTTGGGCTTGCTGTGGTTTAGGCCCAAGGGTTAGGTCTTCCTTTCTATTTTCGTTTTCTCTTCTATTTCTCGATTTCCTATTCCTAATTTCTTAACAAAACCAAATCGATTTATACTCTATTTTTAAAATGCATTTTTTGCACTCAATAGATCCTTATGCGACTAGTCCAAGCATGATTGCAATAAACAAATTATAACTTATGTAATATAGCATAAAAATAATTGGTTTCAAAATCAGATTCATGTAAGATAATAGAACTCTTTTTATTTGTTGAAATTCTTTGGTAACAAAAATTCCTTTATAAAATACTTTAAACAAAATTTATAATTTAAATAACAAGCCATATTCATAATCATGTGTTATAAAATAAACTATCTTCATAAATATAAGGCATTTACTCAATAAATCAATTTGACAAATCAAATGCATTCATTTTAATAAATCAAAGGTTTTTGTTCAATAAACATTTTCATATCAAATCAAAGGTAAGTTCATAAATTCAAATAGATCTTTTGTGTACATAAAATGATAAACCTTTTTTAAAATTTAAGAAAGCTTTGAAATAAATTTGTAATCTACTGTTAGAAAGTTGAAAATTAGTGAATCCTAGATCATGACCCTAAATTTAGACTTTTGGGGTGTGACAAATCTACCCCCTTAACAAGAATCTCGCCCCAAGATTTGAAGTGGCTAGCAAGAAGTGGGTAAGTGAAAGTTGCCTAGAGGGGGGGGGTGAATAGGCAATTTAAATAAAAACCTGAAAATCATAACACTTAAAACAAAACGGTTAAATTCGCCACCGACGGAACTTCCGTCGAGGTTGGGTGAAAAACCCGGAGATTGACAAACGAGAGGGAATCTCACGATTCCACTTGAATGAAAAACTTCCTTCTTGCCTTGAGAGTGTTGTACCTACAGGAATTCAATAGACACGCAACACACAAGTAGATCGGGTGATAACACACCCGGGAGGGGAACAAACAAGCACACAACAAAAACGAAGAAGAGAGGCACGGGGATTTTTCACCGAAGTTTGGACCCCTCACAAAGAGGTTCCTACGTCTCCGTTGAGGAGCTCACAAAGAGCTAGGTTTCTTTCAACCCTAATCCTCCCAAGTGACCACAAAGGTCAAACTCGATTTTCTTCTTCTTCCTTCGATTCTTTTCCTTGCGGAGGTGAATCACAACCTTCACAAACTTCTCAAGGCTCACCACAAGCTTGGGAGCTCTAGGATGACACCTAGCCAATCTAGGAGAACGATCTCCAAGAGTAACAAGTCAAAATGAGATTAGTTGCTAGGGGAAGATGTGCTCTAGGTTGGGTTGATGCTATCAAGCTTAGAATCAAGATGGGAGCTCTCTCAAATGGCCTTGGATCCCAAGAGGAATGGAAGGGAGTGAGAGAGAGAGCTTGAGCAAGATCTCGTGAGTTCAAAAAGCACCAGCAACTATGCTCACGAGGATAGGTCAAAGATATATATAGTGTGGGCTCTCAAAGAGCCATTGCTGGGTCAATTATTGGCCTTGACGGAACTTCCGTGGGTGACGGAACTTCCATCACCCCATTAGGTCAAAGGCGAAAGGGGCTAGGGCGAAACTTCCGTCGAGTTGGGACTTCCGTCCCAAATTCTCCGGAACCGACGGAACTTCCGTCAGCCCCGACGGAACTTCCGTTTGAAGTTTTGAACCGGAGAAACACCAAGACGGAACTTCCGTCCAGTCCGGCACTTCCGTGCCAAACTTTCTAGAACCGACGAAACTTCCGTCCGAGGACGGAACTTCCGTCCTAGATGGTGAAAGGAGGAAATGGGTTGCCTTTTTGAACTTTGGATTTTGGTGTTTTGGTTCCAAGTTGTTTGAAGGTAGCTAGAGCACATTCTTCCCTACATGTAAGATCGTTTCACCCCTCTTAATAGTTTGGCACACCTATACTCAAAAAGGTACAAATCTAAACTTGAGGCCGTTGCTTTTGAGTTCTTTGATCACTTTTTAATTGAGGGGTTTACTTTCTCACATTGTGGGTATGTTCAATTTGATATCCTGCACAAACACTCAATAACACATTAGAGTTTTTAATTCTTTGTCATTTATCACCAAAACCCACTAGGGGGCTAGTTGCATCTTCAATCTCCCCCTTTTTGGTGATTGAAATAAAATATAGCGGAGCTCCCCTAAAGAGATGCATGGGTCACACAAACATGTGAGAGAGCTACCCCTATATTTTATGCTTGTGGGGTGCCTAAAACAAAGTGCACAAGTGACATGAGTAAGTGTGAAGAATAAAAACAGCACAAGCGCAAAAAGCTGCATACCACAAAAACGCAAGTCACAATTATCATTCATAACCATAAACCACACATTAAAGCAATAAACATCCATCATCCATCATTCAAGCATATAGTTTGCAATGAATTAAAAACTAGCCCTATTACAATAGAGAAACACTCACATAGTTCCATACATAATGTTCCCATAAGTTCCAACTAAGATAAAGAAAAAGACACAACGATAAAGATAATAGTGATCACTTTTTCCACTCTCTCCCCTTTGTCATCAAGGCAACAAAAAGGAAGAAAGGAAGGAGAGCAAGAGATGGAATCACTTGTCATCCCCGGAGGCAAACACATCTTCTTCGTGACCCTCTTGACCTCCAAAGTCTTCTTCCTCTTCATCATCTGCATGAGTTGCATGAGAGCTTTGGCCACCATCACCACCAAAGTAGTGAGCATAGTCCTCGAGCTGCCATCGATAGACCGGAGGAGGTGCATCCTCCTCTTCCTCATATCCTGGAGGAGAGACCTCCACACCCCGTGCCCTCATAAAGTTCTTCATGCGCCGGGCATTCTTCTTGGTGCGCTGCTTGTTCTTGTACGTCTCAACAGCATTTTTGGTGCACACGGTGAAGATGGACTTGAGGGCTCCCATGATGCGAGAAGTAGGAGAACCACCACGGCGAGGAGCTGCATTGCTAGAAGCGCCAACGGGAGGTGGAGCTGGAGTGGCACTCGCGCTTCTTCTTTGATCCACCCTTGAGCTTGAGCTGCAAGGGGCGATGCTTGCACTCCTTTTCAAAACGCAACTTCGTGACTCCCGATTGATCTCCTCGGAGATGAAACCCATCACACAAAATGGAGTGTTGACCCTGCGCCGATCGATCTCCTCGGAGATGAAACCCATCACACAAAAAGGAGTGGTGTCGGGAGCAAACCTTGCTAGCACATTTCTTGACCATGCAGCGATCCGATCATTGTATCCATCCTTGGGCACAATAGTCCGTCGAAGGATCCTGTTGAGGTAGAAGTAGTAGGGCAAGAGTCCCTTGATCTGTCCATAAATGCACGGTCCATCCTCATCCATGAATGCCAACTCGGTCTTAGGAAGGTACTGCTCATTGGTGAGGCTCACATGATCATCATCCTTGTCGAAGCTAGCAAAAGAAAGTAGGAAGCAAACACTCTCCAGCTGCACTCATACTGTTGTCCCTGTGTCATCCATAGAATCTTGTGGTGGTTAGTGTCGATGTAGAGAGTGGCATAGAACCGACAGATAACTTCTTCATTCCAATCATGGTGAAATGCCATGAGGTCATACACTCCACGAGCTCTACGGATGTCGATCACTTGATCAAAGATAGCATCATTTTTGTCCTCCATGTACTTCCAGTCAATCCACTCGATGCACGTGCAATCTGTGAGACTTCTTCTTCATGTCAATAAAGAAGGTATGATAATAGTCCTGCTGTCCCCACGGATGGAACCTTGGATCCGATGCTTCTCTTTCCCGCACACTGCGCGGATCCTTCCTCCTCGGCGCATCAAGCACGTCGGGGTGCTTCCTCTTGATCACACCTGCCATAGGTTCCAAGGTACACAGTGCTCTCACTCTAACTCCAGTAATCTCACCACCTGTGCCAACCGCACCCGACCGTTCACTAGCAATGCCTTTGCCCTTGTCTCTCTTGTCGGGTTGAGGGGTACGCTTGACCACTCGCTTTCTTTTGAGCCGAGAGCGAGAGGGCACATCCTCCTCACTTTCCGAAGATGCAACTGCCTCCTCTATTTCCTCATCACTCCTCGGTTCCCGGATGGTTGGTCCACCGCTCTTCCTGCCCGCGTGCTTGGTACGTGTCATACTCGACAAGAAACAAAGGATCGATAAGGAGTTGGTCGAGTAGTATAGGTTATGGGTCAATTTGGACAACTTCATGACCAAAGTTCGGCAGGACGGAACTTCCGTCGAGAACGACGGAACTTCCGTCGTGGCGGAACTTCGTCCATGAAGTTAGCCAAAGTGATGCAAAATCTATCCTACCTACTAGAGCTTGACAAAACTTGAGCATTCTATAGTACTAGACCCTATCCTACTCAAGATAGACCAACAAGCTACTAGCATTGACCAAGATTTGAATAAGAGAAGCTTCAAGATCCATACCAAATCCACGCGAATAAGGGCGCGAATCGACGGAAGAACTTAGGGAACGGAAGTATCGTCGGGTGGAGAAGCTTTCCCACGGATTACTTGAGCTTTTCCTCGGTTGAAAAGATGGATCACCACAGGTGCCTCACAAGCTAGGGTTTGGGAGGAGAGAGAAAGAGTGAAGGGTTATGAGGAAGAAGAAGGGAAGGAAGGGGTCGGGCCCCTTTGAACCCGCACATGATGGAAGTTCCACCGCTCGACGGAAGTTCCGTCAAAATCGGGAGATTTTGCACGGAAGTTCCGTCAAGGAACGGAAGTTCCGTCCTATCCTGATTCAGCCAATTTGAATTGAAGGAGAGATGAAGGATTTTTTTGTGAATTTTGATTTTGAAATCCTAGGTTGGAACTTGGGGTTGCTTTCACTTGTGGATAGCTAGCAAACAAACATATGAAACAATATCCATAAGATGACCAACATAATCAATTGATCAACCTCAAATATTTTCAATATGAAAACAAGCAATATTTTTGCAAATCATTTTGAGAAAGCAACAACAACAATCAATATCACCAAGATGCGCAAGAATTCATTCCACATTAGAAGAATCAAGTATATTAAGTTCAGTCCTATGCTCACAAAATCTTTTCTCATCTAGTGGCTTGGTAAAGATATCGGCTAATTGTTTATCGGTTCGCACATAACTAATCTCAATGTCCCCTTTTATTGAATGATCTCTCAAGAAGTGGTGTCGGATATCTATATGCTTAGTCCTATTGTGATCAACGGGGTTATGCAATCATGATGGCACTCTCATTGTGACATAGGAGGGGGACTTTGGTCAAAGAGTATCCAAAGTCCTTTAGACTTTGTTGCATCCATAAGAGTTGTACACAACAACTACCGGCTGCAACATACTCCGCTTCGACCGTGGAAAGGGCAACGGAATTTTGTTTCTTGCATGACCATGATACGAGGGCGTACCCAAGTATTGGCAAGTCCCGGAGGTGCTTTTTCTGTCTACCTTACATCCGGCGTAGTCGGCATCGGAATAGCCAACTAACTTGAATTTGGCGTCCTTAGGATACCACAACCCTATGTTTGGAGTGTGAACTAAATATCTCAAGATTCTTTTAACGGCCACCAAGTGGCTCTCTTTTGGAGCGGCTTGAAATCTTGCACACATGCACACGCTAAGCATGATATCGGGTCTAGATGCACAAAGGTAAAGCAAAGAGCCAATCATGGAGCGATATACCTTTTGATCGACCGTCTTTCCATTCACATCCAATCCTAGATGACCATTACTCTTCATTGGAGTCTTGCTTGGCTTTGCCTTGTTCATATCAAATTTCTTGAGAATGTCTTGGGTCTACTTGGTTTGACTTATGAAAGTTCCTTCTTCTAGTTGCTTGACTTGAAAACCCAGAAAGAACTTTAGCTCCCCCATCATCGACATCTCAAATTTCCTAGTCATGATCTTGGCAAACTCATCACAAAAAGATTGGTTAGTAGAACCAAATATTATGTCATCGACATATATTTGGCAAACAAATAAATCACTCCCAACTTTTCTAGTGAACATGGTAGGATCGGCCTTGCCCATTATGAAGCCCTTGTCGATGAGGTATCCCTTGAGGTGTTCATACCAAGCTCTTGGTGCTTGCTTGAGCCCATAGAGAGCTTTGTGAAGCTTGTACACGTGGTGAGGCTTCTTCGGATCTTCAAAACCCGGTGGTTGTTGCACGTACACTTCTTCTTGTATTGGACCATTGAGGAATGCACTCTTCACATCCATTTGATATAACTTGAAACCATGATGTGTAGCATAGGCGAGCAATATGCGAATTGACTCAAGCCTTGCTACTGGTGCATATGTCTCTCCAAAGTCCAAACCTTCAACTTGTGAGTAGCCTTTTGCAACGAGTCTTGCTTTGTTCCTCACCACCACACCATGTTCATCTTGCTTGTTACAAAACACCCACTTGGTTCCCACAACATTTTTCTTGGGTCTTTCCACCAATGACCACACCTTGTTCCTTTCAAAGTTGTTCAACTCTTCTTGCATGGCCACCACCCAATCCGAGTCTTGCAACGCTTGATCCACCTAATCCGTCGAGTTGGGACTTCGTCCCAAATTCTCCGGAACCGACGGAACTTCCGTCAGCCCTGACGGAACTTCCGTCGCTTGAAGTTTTGAACCGGAGAAACACCATGATGGAACATCCGTCCGATCTGGCACTTCCGTGCCAAACTTTATGGAACTAACGAAACTTCCGTCCTAGATGGTGAAAGGAGGAAATGGGTTGGCTTTTTGAACTTTGGATTTTGGTGTTTTGGTTCCAAGTTGTTTGAAGGTAGCTAGAGCACATTCTTCCCTACACGTAAGATCGTTTCACCCCTCTTAATAGTTTGGCACACCTATACTCAAAAAGCTACAAATCTAAACTTGAGGCCTTTGCTTTCGAGTTCTTTGATCACTTTTTAATTGAGGGATTTACTTTCTCACATTGTCGGTATGTTCAATTTGATATCCTGCACAAACACTCAATAACACATTAGAGTTTTTAATTCTCTCGTCATTTATCACCAAAACCCACTAGGGGGCTAGTTGCATCTTCGAGAAGGTGGTTTGACAATCCTTGTGGTCGTTGATGTTCCGCTTTTACACTCGGACTAATTTCCACGTTTAGTCGCGGACACCACGGTGTTCGACCACTTACACTACTACACCGACCCATTGTAGCGGCGGGCCAAATGGGCATATAGCGGCGGGTAGGTCGGGCCGTCGCTACGCCTCCACGATTATAAATGGAGGTTTATAGCGACGGCCCATCACCAACCGCCGCTACTCCTCTGCAGATTATAAATGGAGGTTTGCACGCGTGAATCTTTTGCACGCCCAACGAAAGTGGGGTTATGAGCTTTTTAGAAAAATAGGTGCTTTTTGGCAACAAGTTGGGCTTCGATAGAGTGTCCGAAAGGAGTTCCAACAAATCCGTGAAACTAACATCCGACCAACCATGGATGGCCTTTAATTTCATCAGCTCAATTACCGTAAGTAGCACAGTACACCATTTTTCACATCCCTTAGATTCCTCGTATAGTGGATCTTTCGATGCTTTCTCCAGCGATGCAAAGTTGCTCAACCCTCTCATTGTCCCTCCATTGAGTAACACTTGCGGTTCAACGTGTTGCAACATTTCCTCAACATCAAAATCACATGACGGTTCTGTTACTTCCTCGGCTCGAACAGGCTCCTCATCTTCAACATTGACATGATCGTGAATATCAAGGTCATCGTCAACAATCACCATCAACAGATTGCTCGAGGTATTGCCTCCACCACGTCTTCATCATGCTTTGTCCACCGGGTGTAGTCCTTAACAAAACCTCTCGTTATTATGTGTGAATTGATTATAACCGTATCTTTCCACATTTTCTCATTTTTGCAATCACGACACGGACAATGTATTTCATCCCTTCCTTCTCGCTTAGCATGTTGTGCAGCCTTCGTGACAAATGCCTTGACTTGTCCTCGAAAATAACTTCCCGCTCTTGACGCCTCATACATCCAAGATTTATCCATACCTCAAGCACTACACATCAAAAATAATAATTACTTCAACAAAACATGGGACAATATATATCGTAGGATCAAGTTTTGTGAGTTACAAATAAAGTGACCAACTAGATACGTAAATTATTTTAACGAACAAATATAAATTTCCTCCTTTACCTAACCTAGCTCTCCATCTATCATGACAAACCTACATATATATATTCCTCCATGAGAAGCCTAGAGATACTACTTTTCTCCATGTAAAAGACTCAAGATACAAATAGATGGACAAAAACCAACCATAGCTCTACAAATCTAGAGAATTGTGACAAATAGGCATAAAATTCAAAGTAAATTACAAAGCCAAAATTCTACTAGATTCCAACATGATAGGTAGAAATAATACATGTGATAGATTTCCCTTACCCTAGGGAATAAATCTATCCAAGAACCCCCCCCCCTCCCCCTTCTTTTTTATTTTTGCCCGGATTTTCAGGCCGCCTACGGTGGAGAAGCTCGTTGTGTTGTCCGAACGCGCCTATTTATAACAGATCATTTGTACCGGCGGGTCATGTTTCCAACCGCCGGTACAAATGTATATTTAACGACGGCTGACATTGTCAACCGCCGGTACAAATTCATGTCATTTGTACCGGCGGTTGGTAAAGCCAACCGCCGCTATTAGGTGGTTATAGCGGCGGTCCGCTTTAACCCGGTGCCAGCCAATCACTGTAGCAGCGGGCCGCTTCGGGCTGCGCCGCTGGGCCGTTTTTGGGTCCGCCACTACAGTAGCGTTTTGTTGTAGTGTTAGCGGCTGACACCTCAAGAGACCACCACTATGGTCAAATGGGCGTCCGCCGCTACACTGGGTTATTCTAGTAGTGTTTAGTGATGGATGAAATTACCCATTACTGACTATGGTCGTTACACCTATTAGTTTTTCTCTTGTAGTGAAATAAATCTGAATAAACAAAACAAGAAATAACTTGCCATCCATATGAAAGATGGAACAGTATATTATTGAATTTTTGGTACTGTATTTCCATCTGTATGTGAATCTATTCATTCTTTTGAAATATATTACCAGGATTCTTACCCGCGCTACAATTTCTTATTTTACTGCACCTCTCAATTATTGCTCTTTGGCATCATCTTGCAATTTTACAGTAAACTGATAAGCATCTATCAGGACTCCACTACTCCTGCCGAGGTAGACAAGAATTGATATCACCCATCATTTCAAATTCGTAAGTTTGTAAAGTACTGGACTCAAAAAGTGCTACTACTTCCTATAAATTGCATACCGCAAGAATGTATATTTTGAACCAACCAAATAAAGTCCTGACGAGCATTTCTCCTGACTGCTGGTATGTATAGGAACCAAAAACATCTCCTTTTGTGAATTTCGTGTGTACTTTCATTTTAAAATTTGAAATATCTAGTACTTACTAGCCCAAGTATCACGTGCACTTACAATAGGCTTCATTATTACTACAGATATTATATCGTTCATTCAAGAATTCTTTCAGTCATGGAATGGATATATCCCTTGCAAATAATATAAATTATTAGTGTAATTACTTCTTACTTTATGCTCACAGGTTAATCAAGTACCATCAAAGAACACAATGAAGATCATTACACTGTGTTCAGTTCTCATACTTCTGGTCACGAACTCTTGTACTGAAGCAATGCCAACAAGTATGGCTGCAGGAGAGCGGCTAGTTGAGCGTGCAGGAGAGGGGCCAGTTGATTCCTCAGGATCTGCTGATACTACCACAAACTATATTAATATCAGTGATTCCAAAGAGTCATGTGAAGTTAGAGACCATTGCGGAAACCACTTGTATCGTCCCTGAAACGAAAGGTTGACACTACTGCAATATATGTACGCATGCATTTGCTACTAATAAGCCTTTATAGGTGTAATTGTATCGCTTGTACCATGCTTCTATATGTTGCCATCTATAACTTTCTCGGCTTTGAATGATACCACATATGTGTGTAACATATATATATGCGTTATGAAGAATAAAATTGGAGATAATTCCTCCACCCATGCCTAGTCGATGCAGAATGTTTATCATAGTAGATGGAAATGTTGTTCGATAGTAAATGTGTGGAAACATTGGGTTGATCCTTTTACTAGATAGAAGATATATACTCGCCATCGTGTAAATTTCCCACCTTGGGGAGGCAGATAGTTTGAAGCTCATTCATCATAGATATCATAGATGGTAGGTAAGATGGTTTTATGTATTGGAAACTGCCTGCATTCTTCCGAAGAGATGATTGAAGGTTTTGCAACGAGGACTCCAGCCACATAATTCCTACAATTTGCATGAGAGGTGTGTTGGCCGGGACGCGGCTTCTCTCCTCCCACCATATGCTCCCATGCGTCCTCCCGTACTCGTGGCAGATTTTGATTGGTTTGGATTTTTAGCTGCACCCAACACTACCGAGCACCGGCAATCTGGGCGTAACATCCCTTATGTGCCGTCTCTGCTCTCTCTTCTTCTCCCTCCTCGAAAAATAAGAGACTTGTGCTCTGATGCGGCTCTCTAATCTATCAGCACAAGACCAAAACAAAAAACATAAATTGAAAAGCTCTTGCTTTTACTCGCTCTATCTCTCTCCGCCTCTTTCAATTACAAAACACATAGAGCTTCAAATATAAGCAGTATGCTCACACTCAATCCAGCATTCAGAACTAAAGAGATTATGCTGCATTTGATGTCACCGCAAGCTCGATTTGATTCTTAAATGTTGGAAAGAGCCGAACCAATCTGCATCCCGAACTTCAAATCTGAGTCCTCCTCCCTTGGAATTGGTCTCTTGCTGATTCAATCGATTTGATCCATGTACGGATGAACCTCAAAGATGCAGTGCGCACATGAGTAATGGGTGATCTTGCATCTCTTTTTTATTTTAATTTTTGTTTTAAGATTCTGTTACAGATCCTAGCTTGAGACTTGAGAAAAAAAGGAAGGAGAGGGAACCGGGAGGCTAACAGAAAACAACGCACGGACGGAAATCTACGTTGCCCAGGTCCACAAAAAATGAAGAGCCAATAGCATGCGACCACGTGGCAGGAGTATGCATGGGAGTACGGAACGGGAGGAGAGAAGCCGCATCCTGTTGGGCGAAGAAAATGCCTCGGCTTCTTAGGGCATGTACAAAGGAGAGTCCATTGTGGTCTCTTGGGCACATGTATCGAAATAAAGAGACATAAAACAACTCTAGTCATATAAAGGAGAGACTCTACATGCTGTCTTTTAATAAATACATATCATTAATGATTGTATGACATAAGTCGTCTCTTCACTTGTACAACGGTACTCAGAGTTGTCTCTTACATCGAAACACGTGATAGAGACCGTCTCTTCGTCAAGAGCCCACCCAGCCGTCTCTTCAAGGGTTAGAGGGGCTATTTGTAAAAATACGCTGCCACATCAGCTCAAGAGCCCACTCATTTATTACCTTTGTACATGCCCTTATGGTAAGTATCCCATCAAGTCCAAAAGCGAAGGCAAAAAGCCTGTAGATGGAAATGTCTCGGGATCAGCTGTGTCAGGGAATGTGAAGAAGGTAACCTACAAGATCATGGTGCCGGGATTGGCAAATGAGCAGGACATGCTGGACTGGGGAAGCCTCGCGGAGGATTCAGACGAGGAAATGGTGTCAGATGGAGAGGATTTTGCATACAACATGATGCACATCATGGGGAGGAAATCGGTGCCGGACTGGGTCCAGTCATCAGAACCAGATCACATGCGATGATGTGCCAGATGAGGAACAGGACACGGTGCCAGGCAAGCTGCAGGATGTTGCGCTGGACAAGCTACAGGTTGAGAAGGCACAACTTGATGCGGATCAGGTTGCGGCAGTCGTACACTTAGCGGCAATTCCAGAGGCAATAACTCCATCCCGTAAGAGCAAGAGAAGACAGGGAACATCAAATGAGGAGAGCTTGGAGCGTGCAGAAAAGCTGAAAGCTGCACGCAACCTTGAGTTTACTCCAGCACAAGGTAAAAACATGAATCCTGACGCTTCTTTTGTTAATTTTTCGCATGAGCATATCATTAATAGTATGAGTAATATTGGGGTTGTGTTAGGAATGGATACTGAATCCATGATAAATGTGGATGAAATTAAGTCACTAAAGGTTCATAGAATACTGGAAGTAGTTTCCTTAGATAAAGTAAATGTTGTTTCTGATAATGAGAAAGAAATGGATGAGGAACAGGGGGTTGATAAATTAATTCTGAGTTCTTTACGTGGGGATATAATGGAGGAAGTGATGGATCTGGATAGTGCTTGTCTAAATGATAGCAAGTACAATCTGAAGAAAGAAACAACTTCTTCTTCTAAAAAAGGTAAACCCACAAAACAGAACAAAGTAAATAAACAAGTGAAATAATGAAAGGGATTTTCTGGAATAGTAATGGGTTTAAAGACCAAAAAAAACATAAATTTATCACTGATCTTGTAAAGGAACAAAATCTAAATTCATAGCCATATCAGAAACGGGTAGGGCTGACTTTATGCCAAATTTCCTCAAACACCTTGTGGCGGGAAGAGATTTTTATGGCATAGTAAAGCACCACAAGGTCGATCTGGTGGCATTTTGTGTGGTATAGATTTACAGACTTATGATATACGGGCTATTGATGAGGGTGAATTTTATGTGAAATTTAAATTATGCAATAAAGCTGATAATTTAAAATGGGTATTAGTAGCAGTGTACGGACCTGCACAAGCAGACCAAAAAGAAAATGTTTTGGCTGAGTATGTGCTCTCATGAAAGTCTTCCTATCCTAATGGGAGGTGACTATTATGAGAAGTCCCCTAGATAAAAACAATGATAATTATGATGACAGATGACCTTTTTCTCTTTAATGCAATCATTGATGGCTTAAATCTAAGGGAACTCGAAATATCTGGTAGGAAATATACATGGACCAACAGGTTGCCAAATCCAACGTATGAGAAATTGGATAGAGTGTTAGTGTCCACTGAATGGGAACAAAAGTTTCCACTATCTACGGTCCATGCACTTATTCTCCATATCAGGTACAACCACCATATTACTGTCAGAAGGTTCCATGTTCAGGTCAAGCTGGAGCTGTGGAGCTTTCCCTGCATCCACATCCATGATTTCTGCTGAGCAGGTATCTCATTCAGATCAAACAGCTAGATGTTGTTCTCCCTCTAGATCAGGTGCTGCAGGAGCTGCATCAGGCATTTGGTTCTGAAGCCATTCTCCCCACTGGGCATGGTCATCATTTTCTTGCTCTTGATTCTGGGCATGATTAAGGAGTTGATTCATAGGCTGAACCTGTTGGCCAAATCCAAAGAAATCAAAAGGCATAACCCCTTCAGTTTGGTTATTCTCTGGGATTGGATCCTCATCTGCTGGCAGTCCCCCTAGCAGCACCTGCTGCAGAACTTCGCATTGCACTGTCCACGATACACCTTGGAATCCTTCTCCTTCAGTCATAACAATGAACTGTGTATGTCAGCCAGATCTGTAACCCGAGCTCGAATCAAAATGTGCGTCATATGAGTACTATCCTCTTCCCAGAAAGTCAATCTTCCAAACGAGGCAATATCATTATCAATATACTCATGCTCCCAATAATCCAAAGGAAATCCAAGTACGTAGTAACAGCCAGCACTCCCGATTGAAATTCAAAGTTCTATAATTGCGCCCCTCATTATGCCTTTGAAAAGATATCACAACATCACCATACTAGAAAGGACTGTTATTGACATAGAAGTCTCGGTCATGAACTTGATCGCGTCTAACCAAAGCCTGGCCCAAGTGTGATCTATGAATGGTGCAGATTCTAGTGCCTCTATGATCAACTAGGAACTCCCAAATGACATTGCGGGTTGGAGCGATCATTACCGGATGCGCTAGGTAGGGATCGAAGGTAACAATGGCCCAATCCTCATGCCTATGTTGTGGTCTTGTCGCAACTGCTCTGGCCACCAGTTGCCTCCCCTGTACTTCAGTATGGTGGAAGCCAGGCGGTATGAAAGGATGCGGGTCAGCTCGCTGTAGTGCCATCGTCGAATGTTCTTCCGCGGCGGTGGGGTTCAAGGCCCGAGGCAGAGGGATTGGCAGAGGGTTTTGCTCTGCAACGTGTGATGTGACGGCAAGCTTTAGCTGCATATCAATAGATGCAGGGGCAACTTGGGGCACGGCGTTTCGACTTCTTGTAAGAGCTACCCTAGCAAACTCCACCCAAGAGTCAAATACCTTCGGTCACTTGTGCTGGTCCCATCTGTCTGTGGTGCTCGTTCGCGGAACCATGAGGTGGTAGCTTTCCCATCCCAACAACCCAAATCAATAGCGTTATGGAAGCCTCCGGATAGCATAGAAATGGCAAGATTTTTTTCCTTATTCTAGTTGGGACACTTATCCCGCATATGGCCCGATTCCTTGCATCCATGGCATTTGATTAGGTTACGGCATGCATACCTTTCATGGCCCGACTCAAGACACCTAATACAGTGCTAGGCCGACCTGGCCCGATGCACCTTAGGCGAGCCCTTGGGGATCCACTGTGCCTCTTCTTCCCGTTCCCAAGTCTGAATCTCATAGGCAACATTGGGACCCCCTTCTCCCCACAGATGAAGATGCACTTTGAATTGTAGGCCCTCATAAGATTTCAAATGGTATATGTGAAGACCGACCTGCTTGAAGATCACCGAGAAACGGAAGACCCAATCACCGAGTCGAGACACATCAAAAGAAGATTTGTTACCTCCAAGAAACAATTGAAGCATGAGTGCTACAGTATCCGCACACAAAAAGAACTTGCAGCTTCCAACTGAGAGCACGAGGAAGAACGCCGGCAATCCCCATTCCTCCGAGAATACCATCGGAGAATGGAATTTTTCCCAGATTTCCGCCTGGAAACGGAGGCTAGGCGCCGGATCTAGAGCTCTAGGATCCATCGCACTTGGAGATCAGAGAGAAGCATGGTTGGGTTGGGTGGTGGGGGTGGCGGCGTGGCGGTGAGGGGTGGAGAGCCGGACGAGACGCGAGAGAGCCATTTTTGCTGCTCGTCTGGGATCACTTCAATATTCCCCGACCTAGTTATGAAGGAAGCCAGGTCTACTATGAGGGATTTAACAAAATAGGCTCCAGATGCAACTTCATATAAAATAGGCAATCTTCTTAATAAAATCTGCACCCACATCCTATAATTTATTAATTAATACCCTATGATACGTCATCATTATTTTAATTTAAACCTTTATTTTACAAGTAATCAAACTATATTTTCAATGCTTTATGAACGTCTATTTCTTTTAGAAAACTAAAGTCACGTCACAAGTCCCGCAGCAACGCGTCAGGGTATTTCACTAGTTTTTTTTTAAAAAAAAAAAGAAAAGCATTCGCTGCTTCGTGAAGCAATTCTCGCACAAGTATTAAACAAAAAATGGTCTTCTCACTCCACGTTCAACTTCCACTTCGTGTTGGAGCAAACGAAGCCCTCTTGTTCATCAATTCCATATTGAATTATTGATGTTTCCGTAGACGTGTAAATCTTGCTGCTGTTTATATTCATCCAAGTGATGATGAAGTCCCAACATTCATTGCAACAATATGAAAAAATCCTACTTTAACAAAAGAACAGACAAGAAAAAAGAAAGTGGATCCCTTTTTATTCGTGATCTCTTTTTCCCCAGAAAAAAGTGCAGACCACGGCCGAGCGCAACCCATCTAGTTATCTATCTATCGTTAAGTTATGTTTATGCTTCTACACTTTAATTTGAACAAAGAACATGGTTATATAACTTAAATTTTAGAACCTAATTTGAGACTTAAATGTTGTACTTTGTAAATCGTTTATGTTTGTATGTGTGATGCTATGACCAGTTGCTTCGTCAACCCCCTCCCGAGGCGATCTGTACCACACTCGCTATTTTTCAGATTAGGGGTGTGACAACAGGTGCCAATAATGATATTAATGTTCTACAACAATCGACTGTATTTATCAAAACACTGAAGGGACATATGCCTCGGGTACAATATAGTGTGAACGGGAATCAGTACAATACAGGTTACTTCCTCACAGATAAAATATACCCTGAATGTGCTGTATTTGTGAAGTCAATATCATTACCCCTCACTGACAAAGACAAGTTATTTGCAGAGCATCAAGAAGGGAAGAGAAAGGACATTGAGAGAGCATTTGGTGTCTTGCATCGTCGGTTTTGTATTTTGAAGCGACCGGGTCGTCTATATGACTGAGGACAGCTTGAGAAAATGATATTGAAAAGCCAAATGATAGTTGAAGATGAAAAGCCAAATGGTATTGAAGAGATTCTAGATTTGATTGGAGCTCCAAGTGCTACGATAGTCCAAGAACCGGAATTGCCTCCGGAACAAATGCTCCATTCGAAAGAGTGCTACAAAAAAAATCAAGATATTCGAGATCACTCAACTCATGTACGGCTTAAGAATGACTTGATTGAGCATATTTGGCACAAATTCGGAACCCCTTAAACTATGTAATTTCATTCGTATTTTAAGTAAACTTATCTATTTATATGTTGGCTACAAAATTTGTATGGCACATTTGGTCACAAGACTATGCAGCAATTTAATGTTCTGTGATAGCCTATGAAACAATGAAACAACCTCTCTCAGTGCACAGTAAGCTAAACATCTGACATGACACTTTTCGTAACTGTAAAATGAAACTGTGGACTGAGACTGGCCTAATATCAGACACAACTCTGCTTCATTCCTTCGTCTTCAACTCTTGTGAAACTGTTATCACCATTGGGTAATCAAGATGCCCTAATTCCCCAATTCATCGCCTATTTATCATGCCATTTTGCCCCTTCAGTTCACTCCCAAAATCAAGGCGACCGGAGTCTATTTGTTGCTCTGGAGTGTGTGTATATAAGCAGGGTCGCACTTGCATAGGAAATAGAGCCCATATTCGCCCACATTTTTAGAAGATGCATCTACATGTTGAAACAGATGCTACATCAGGAAACAAACGTTATGTTTTGTCCCAAGGTTGCGAATCATTTTGCTTTGCTTCCCCTTTCTTTCTTTTTTTCAGGTAACCAATACGCAAACAAACCCTCCTTCACCGCATGATATGATAACCATACTCCTCAGATGATCTCCTATCTTCATTTCATTTTTTTCCTATAGATATTGCTTCATTTGCTTAGAACTTAGCCCCTTACTCTCATCAACTCTCCAATATAGAGTAGAAGGGAAGAAGAAAACAAATAAAGGTGGAATGGGTGTCCACTGTCATATGTTTGGCATTCAGTTGCATTGTAATTATTTTTAAACTCAATTTAGACTATATCTATCTATACCCAATATAAAAATTTTGGTGAGGTCGTCTACGACCCCCACCAAAACCCGTCGTGGCCTCCTGTCGTTTATATCTACGATGAAAGAAACGGACTCCCGTAGTTTATCTTTTCCTGGACTCTGTCCTGTATCTTATCGAAATCGAAATCGAATCAAAAGTTGGATTGAAGTAACCCGTTGCCTTCGGCGCCTCCCTCCGCCGCTTCATCCTCGTGCAGTCGCCGGCGTCCTGGCCGACCTCCCTGACCTCCTCGCCTCTGGCCATCGGCGGTGATTCCCCACCTACGTTGTGTCGACAACAGCGACATCGTCCTCGGCTCCGGCCGCAGCGCGCAGATCGACGCACACGACCACGTCGTCCACACCGCGCGCACGAGAGGCCACCCCATCGGTGACGCACCCACCCGCACCAGCAACAGCAGGCCACCCCGCCGCCGCGAACACCCCCGCATCGGCTGCCATAGTTCCCTACTGCAACACCTCAGCGCGCACCCACATGCCGCATCCACCCCCTGCCAAATCTCGCTCACGAACTGCCGTGCACGCCAGCTGCCTCTCGTTCGTCCACAAATCGATGTGACTCACCGTCCAGAAGAACCAGATGCTCTCCTCTCCCTTATCCAAGATCCGAAGGCAGAACAGCTCCGATTGAAAGAACACGCC
The DNA here is from genome assembly GCA_031894775.1 of Chloris gayana. NCBI lineage: Eukaryota > Viridiplantae > Streptophyta > Magnoliopsida > Poales > Poaceae > Chloris > Chloris gayana. Next base: position 59,642 of record JAUNZO010003058.1, on the reverse strand, counting down.
CCTGCTACCTGCAAGCACGGCAATCTTCTGGTACTCTTGCAATGACTACCCATGTTAGGATATATTTGTATGAAGACTATAATCCAAGTGCTTGCAACTGATAGATCATGACTTTATTATTGTTACAATGCTCTAGCAAAGTGATATGTGCCAGTGATATACGAATAGTGAGTTGATGATTATACTGTATAAGATATCATAATCTTGATGTATCTCAGCAAATTCTTGCATATGTCAAACCAAGACTCTGTTTTGTATCAGCAGTTTTACCTTACAGGAAAAAGAAATGCCCTCCTCATGTCATTTGGTAACCTTCATTGATGATCATAAAACAGAAATTTAAGGGGATCCAAAGTCGGTGAAGCATATCATCTACCAAGACATAGTTTTGCTTGCTCTATATATTCTTGCAGGTTATATAAGTAAATATATGCAACATTATAGTGCTCTTCAGTCTTCTCTTTTTGCCTGATTACCCTCATCTTCTGTAGGTGGCACTTATTTATGTTGTACTAATCGCTATAGTTCTACAGCGATTGCCAATAAGTTTTTCTCAGGTATGTCTGCATGGTTTTACTTCAATAGACTGGTAAACAATTGCTAAATATACTCTTCCCATTATCATGCTTCATTAAACACGTGTATGTCTTCTATTAACTCGGAATTCAGCAGGCCAGCTCAGGAATCGAAAGAATACAAACTCTGGTGGAGCAAAAGTTTCCGAAACTACAGATATAGTCACATTTGCTGATGTTGCTGGAGTAGACGAGGCTAAGGAAGAGCTGGAAGAAATTGTGGTATGGAGACCTAACTTCTTGGCACCTGCCGAAGGAAGCACGAGATTAAGATCTCGTAACTTCTTGGCTCCAGCTAAGCACCAGAGGCTATGCTCATCTTTGATGGCTTCTAGGATGGTGTTAACTGAAGGAGAGTGTCCCTCAAAGACAACTATTTCTGTGCTTCCAAATTTCCCATGCCGCAAGGATGATCAGGGAATTCAGGTACCCTCTTCACTGCACGGCGCCAACAGTCAGCAAAGCTGTGCTATGTATGCACTGGATAGGGCAATGCCTGCTTTAGTTAGAACAAGTGTGATACACATGTAACAGGTTGTAATTTTGCAATTAAACAATTGTTGGTCTTACATGATAGTTGATGGGCCACACTTTATAAGACTGAATTATTATATTAGCTAATGCCGTGGTATGATGCAGAGACCGAGCTAGAAACTATGAGTCAAGGTAGAGTGCCACAAGGAAATTATGAGTCAAATGTTGTAGTTTGCGACTATATAGAGATATTCTGGTAATATACTGTAGCTGAAGATATTTGGTTGCAAGCATCTGAAACTCTTAAATATTATTAACCTGAACCTTACAGTTAATTTGATGGAGGATGGGCACGCTCAATTAATTAGGTAATGTTGTTAAGTAGCTGGGGTGGAGGCATACTGATGCAATCTGTCCTTGGTGGGATCACAGAGATTATTCTGTTTTTTAAATAGGTTCCATAATATTTTGTCTGTGGTTGTTATATTATTATTTGCTAATTCTTGTTGGTATTATTGCGTCATTTAATTGGTTTTAGACCTGTTGATAGCTTATTCATAAATTCCCTTTCATTACAATTCAAAGCAAAGAAGAAACCCGCAGAGGAGCAAAAAGAATACAGACGCTTACGGGACAGGTTGAACTACGGGAAGAAAAATCCAGTAGTGAATTAATGCTACCAGATATCAAGGTCTCATAATTTCTCATGACTCCTCAAGTACTAATTTTACCTGTGATTGTTATTTTGAATGCTACTAGCTTTTATTCTATATTGATCAGGACTGGGCTGAATTACAATGTTTGCGTAGATGGACAGAGCTAAAATTTGGGTCAGGCCTTCTATGCTGCATTTTGCGTATATTCTAATCCTTCTCTGCTTCATATTTGCGTATAATTTTAACAGTAGAGATGGTCGTTGCACCACTATCACATGAGAATATCAGCCACATATAGTTTTTTTGTTGCTTCTAGAGTCATGACTGACTTTTGCTTGTTAATCTCCATGATTTCAATTCCCAACATTCAGGCCCTATAACTTGTGAGAAAATCTTCTATTGATAATATTGCTGTTGAAGTTCGACTAACGTGACATATGGACAAACCTTTCCATTTGCAGATAAAAATAAATTCTATAAAGAACAATGATGGGTGCTGGGACAATAGATTTAGTCAGTGTGTAATCCAGAACCATTTTGTTGTCTTGAGTTTTAATTTAGACAGCATTGGCATATAAAGAAAGATTAATTGCCCTATGCTAAGGCATCTCTGGAGAAATGTAAGGGATTATTGTGTCATATCCATAGAATTGTTTTGGGCTCTACTCTTTCTGTGCAAGTTTTCTACTCTTTTAACTATTTTGGATGGCATACATAATTGAGTGGGCTGGTCGAAAATAGAAAAGTAGTTTTAGAAGCTCTCCATCGATCACTTCCTCTACTTACTGTTTGATTAAAACCTGTCTCATTCATAAAATACTGAATTTGTTATGCATGGACAAAATGCAATAAAATACTGAATTTTGTTTAGGAATGAGTTACTATGACCCATTGATCTGTTCTAACGGGTGTCAGCAATAAAAAATCAGAGTGAGTATGTCGATAATCTGTTGCCAGTTTTGAACCCAAGTTACATTTTGGTGTCAGGTCAATTTAAGTAGTAATACTCTTTGAGCTTGTAAGGTTAGCTATCCAGTACATGTGGCAAAGTTATATTATTTTCACATTTCTTTAAACATTTTATATCTCTTTAAACATTTCATAATTCTTTAAATATTTCATATCTCTTTAAGCATTTCATAATATTCATATTTGTTTAGGACCTCTAGCTAGAATGCAGCTATGAAATATCTCTTCTTTTGCACCTGGTTGTCCAAATGTATATAGTCAAATTTTTTCAGGTTGTCATTTACGCGAACTGTCTGTAATGGAGTTGTGCAAATTTGGTGTTGTGCAGAATGACTGAAGAGGAAACGAAGAGGGATAGGGAAGAGGAGAGATGATTTTTATGCTACACTTTAGACAAGAAGAGAGAATTCAAAGATCTAAGAGCTCTTATTGTGGGAAAATAGGCTATTGATGCAGGGAAATATTGCTTTGGTAGGGGCTTTGTAGCAATATTATTACATTGTGATTCAGACAGCTTGCTTGTTTAAAGTTTATCTCAGGTGTTTTACAATATCATTCACACAATAATCCAAAGTAGTTCATGGAATGGAGACTCCTAGAATAATTTACAAGGTTGTAGGAAATAATAGTATTTACACTGATATGGAAGCTCAGTTCGTTTGTGTCCTACCCCCTTTTGCTGTTATTTCTGTGACTCTTCCAGTGCCTCTCTGCATTTAACACGAGGATATGGATTATTTTTCACTTTATGGCATGTGGTAACAATGAGTTTGAGCTTTGAAGTGGAAATTTATTAATGTGGTATAAAGAGCACGGTTATTGTCTCAGGGTCACAATGAAATATTGAGAACATGTATTTTCTATCTTTATCTTGAAATATTGGAGTTTGATGACAACCAGGTAGTATCACAGGGGAATGACAACCACATATCTCTTATATTAAAATGTAGTGTGACACCATGGAGTATGGACAAATGATGGAAATGTAATAACACTATGGACTAATTATGGGAATATAGTGAAAAAATAATCATATTATTGCCCTTGATGTGTAAGAATTATTTTTTATATCTATATTTCTTATGTGTGTCATGTATATGTTTACACCCGTAGCAATGCAAATTCGGACTTTATCGTGTAGATGTCCAAATTCTCTATGAGTCTGCCAAAATCTTCATTAATTGAGTTCGCAATGATTCCATAATCGCGATGCCAAAATATATGTCCTGATTCGGACTCCTCTGCACAGGTCATTTTGTAGGGTCCATATCTCATATCTCCAAAGTCCAATCAAGAGAATCCAAATATGCTCGGTAAAGATATCGGCGATATCTACAACTTTGGTTTCAAATGTTCATTAATTGAATTTGCAGTAACCTCCGAAAGCACATACATATCCATATGAAACTCTGTAGAATAGGAAAGTCCCTACGGAGACTTGATTTGCAAGCAATCCTGACAACACGACCGATGCCCTAGCTGCATACCACATTATAAAACCGTAATCCTGTAGCTGCAATCTCGACCAATGGTTCATCCATCCCAATAGCCGCGGAAGGCGAGAAGAAGAAGACACCATGACTGCTCAAGCTTGCGGCAAGGAATGAAGGCCAGACTCATGCACGTGCTGCCTGATCTAATCCTCCATGTTTATGCTGTCTTCTCGATCTCGCAAGTAGGATAGCAAGAGGTTGAAGCTGTCGTTGGAGGGATCAATTGGTGTTGGGTACGAAGATGAACTTCAAGACCGGACAAACCAGAATCTAAAAGCATCGATAGACGAGGTCGAAAAAGAAGAACAAATCTACAAGAAGGTAATCGAAGAACTATTTATACACATTAACATGCATATATCAACACAATCCTTTTTAACTATGCTAAATTAAATTTCAGCAAAAGCTATTCGAAAGCCACAAGGACTGCAGATGATTTTTGGGAAGAATTTTTCAAAAAGCTTTAGACTCGGAGTCCTTCTCTGATTGAAAGACTATAAGACACGCCCGTAGCAACGCACGGGCACACTGCTAGTCATTATTAATTATAGTATAGCTCATTTATCATAATGAAAATTTCTGGATATTGACTTATGTATAATTAGTCTTAATTCACATCTGAAGGAAGCAAAGATCTACGCAGTTTAATTATGTAGAAGCCAGGTCTACAAGCACATTATATTGATTTATTATTGTGATATGCTTTTTATTATGAAGGAAGCCACGTCTACTATGAAGAATTTAACAAAATAGGCTCCTTCCGGATGCAACTTCATAAAATAGGTTCCTCCCGAATCTTCTTAATAAAACCTGCACCCACATCTTATAATTTATTAATACCATATGGATATGTCATCATTTAAACCTTTATTTTACAAGTAATCAAACTATATTTTCAATGCTTTATGAACGTTTATTTCTATTAGAAAACTAAAGGCACGTCGCTCAAGCCGCAGCAACGCGTGAGGGTATTTCAGTAGTCTTTTTTTAGAAAAAGAAACATTCGCTGCTTCGTGAAGCAATTCTCGCATAAGTATTAAACAAAAAACGGTCTTCTCACTCCACGTTCAACTTCCACTTCGTGTTGGAGCAAACGAAGCCCTCGAACACGCGTCATCGTGTTGTTCATCAATTCCATATTGAATTATGATGTTTCCATAGACGTGTAAATCTTGCCGCCGTTTTAATTCATCCAAGTCATGATGTACAAGTCCCAACATTCACTGCAACAATATGAAAAAAATCCTACTTTAACAAAAGAACAGACAAGGAAAAAAAAAGTGGATCCCTTTTTACTCGTGATCTCTTTTTGAATGGTCGCATCTCTCCACCGGCCGCTCGGCCTCCGTGCTCTGCGCCATGCACCACCCTGGCCAACAGCTCCATTCCATGTAGAGACGAGCAGGATGGAAAGCGGGGCCACCGATTCGAACAGATGATTAAAAGGCAGCTAAACAGCACAATATGCATCTACAGTGAAAAGGCACAAGCTCCTAAATTCAGAAAGAACTTAGGTTCAACGTGTTTCTGGATTTAAGATCTGCCAAATTCAGAAAACCAACATGAACATCTTACACAGCACACTTGACATTGTAACCCTCATCTACAGAGACCACTAATACTCGAGCACAATGTACATCTATGTATCCACTGTAGACTTGTACATGGCCAACCGGATTTACATTGCCAAAACACTAATCCTCTACTAACTGCTGAGTAGCCGAAAACAGCAGATTATGTACAGGCCACGTAAGTAGCTGATTCTCTTAGCTATTACACAATGTATCAAAACAAAATCTCCACATTACTTGTACCACACATGCATGTATTGATGCCAATGCTTAAAAGGGCTTAGCGTCAACATCTGTACAGTATGGTAACTGCTCATTTTGAGAACTCATGGACACCATCCTTGCTCGTTTTTCTGAAATTTTAGAAATTTCAATCATTCAGTCCTGAGTTAAAAAAAAACATTCACTATGTCTACGGCACAGATGCTTTGTCGGCTTACCTCCTGTAACAATTAGCTTCTCAACACGTGCAACAATATGCTTCCCATAAGTGTAATTCTTGAGCTCATTCAAGTGCAACTTGATGCTTGAAAGAATCATCTCTAGGTATTTGTCATCACATGTCTGAAGGACTCTCTGGACAACGTAGTTGCCAAACTGATCTTTCATCAATTCCTGCACAACAAATATGCATGACATCATTCATGAATCAAGTATCATAATAGCATCAAAGTTTAAGCACATAATAAAACTACAGTATAACAAATATGCTTTTCATGTTCAAACTTTGAAGCCAATCACTAGGTTATGACCATATTTATCAGATTGAAAAGCTTCGCCATTAGGACTACCCATAACATATGCTCAAAGTGGAGTTAATGCTCCAGATGGGTTAACGCTGTAACCCAGATGGTGTAGCTCCAAGGGAGATAAATACTTTTTTTATGTAAGGGAGATAAATACTAAACATACTAAGAAACTGCCAGAGTGCCACTTTCTTTGGTCAAAAAGGATTTAAGGAATCCCCTTACAAAAATGTCCTCGGGTCTCAAAGCTAGACATCTTATCACCACTTTGAGACACTCAATGTAGTCTTTGGGACAGACCTGGAAGATTTGACCAGAAGAAATTATCTCTCCAATAAGCCCATCACGTTCTTCAGGAGTTCCAAAAGTCAAGCATTTCTCAATGACATTAGAAGCAAACTTCTGCTTGCTCAAGGTCACCACTTGCCCAGAGAGCTTTTGAATAATGGATGAACGCTCTTCTGGTTTGCCATGTTGCAATACATGCTAAAAAATATTCAAAAAGATTCATCAAAAAACAAAGGTATAAAACAGAGTTAAGTGTCAAGATATACAAGTACCAGAAAAATCTGCTTCGATATGCTCCAGCATCATAAAAATTAATAAAAGTTGTGTTCCTACTTCCAAGTGTATTCTATGTGACATCTTCATCGATGAGCCAGAGTTCATTGATACAGAACCTTATCATTCCTAGGGGTCTATTATTAATTTATAATTTGGCCGAACAAAAAACCCCAAAACAATTCATTCAAGGTAGTACAAATTACAAACTTCACTGAAGAAATTTTATGTCATCAATTTAAAATCCCATGTTTTTGTCATGTAAAATGTTAACAAAACTTGTGTCACAGATCTTTGTAACTTATATTCATACAGCCGTAGGACATGTCAAGAGAATACATATCCGTAAAGTGAAAGGAACATGGTCCCTCTCTCCCTCCCTCGATATATGTTCAAAAGGCATAGGAAATCATCTGTCAAACAAAAGATCATCTTGCACGTTTGAAAAGGAACTCAGGCCCCTCTCATTTAGTTCCTTCTCTATGTACCGGGACCTCTTGAATTTATAATCTTTCGAACAAAAAGAGTGCATAACAAAAAGGCAGTAGGTTTGGCTAACCGAGCAGTACCAGTATGACTCATAATAGCATGCAGACCACATGTATGCCTATTGGAAAGAGCTTGTATAAATAGATTTTCCTTTACAGAATGTTTTCTAGTTACCCTCATCCGAAATGATTTGAGAGAAAAAAAAACTTTAGCCAATCATTCAGCTACTGAATTCAGCTATTAAATAAACAAATAGGATGAGTTACATACTTGAACAACATAGTTCCCGAACTTATCATCTGTCAGACGGAAGGTGTGTTGCGCAATTTCATCCATGATTGCACTTTGAGTCGCTGGATCATGGCAATGCTCCAAAACTCTCTGCAAGGAGCAAGTTACTAACCATTACAGAAACAGGGGAAACTATTTCGTTTAAAGAAATAAAATGATGCATTGTATACCTGAATCACTCTGCAGCCGTATTGATGGGTACACAGAAGAAATATTTGTGAAAGAATAGCTTCTATAACAAATGGAATGCGATTTTCAGGAACACACTCAATGCATTTCTGAATTACATGGTTACCATTCTGATCAGCAATACATTTCAGAACAGAACTCTTGAGCTCATGAACAATTTCGATCTTTCTATCCATATCAACTACCTCCAAAACCTGCCCATGTTAAACAATAACAACAAAGCCTTTTCAGTCCCAAGAAACTGAGGCAAGCTAAAGATGAAACCAACAAATATTAGCAAGAACCAGCAAAAAACATATATAAGGAAACAAAAGAAGATAGAAAAGGCACAAAAAATGATCGACAACACTATAATGATTGGATTTCAGTTACACAAAAAATACTAGGATAAAATGAGCACTAAAATGACTGGATTTCAGTAACATAAGAAAGCGAATAGCACAACTCAAAATCAGTCAGATTAACAAATCTGAGTGCATATCTGATACTCCCTCCGTCACAAAATAACTTTATGTTTCGGTATTGTCAAACCTACCCTTGACCAATGATTAACAATTCATCCTCAGAATGACAACTATATATATATGCAAACAAAGTAACCTATAATATCCATAAAGAGACCTCAACATTAGATACATAAGTAGCATTCGTGTATTAATCATTAGTCACATTCCAAGTATCATCATCACCCAAACTAAGATCGAAGATATCTTTTGCAGTTTAAGAAACAAGCAATACCCCAAAGATTTTCACAAAATCTACTACAAAAATATTTTAGAAGAAAATGTGACAAATACATGAATAGTGTATTTGATAGACTTTATACATCACACTATAGTAAAACAAGCAAAGATCTTTATCTGAATTCTAAATCCCTAACTAGAGGCACCTCCATGGGCAGCCTCAAAAACACAAGCAATTGAAACACTAGATTGGTTAACCACGTAAAACCTAAGTCCATAATAGTTTGAGATCCCTCAAGGAGACCAACACTAATTTAGGTGAGAACTAATGTAAGCAACTCCACCCAGCCTGGCCGCTCTTACACAGGCATGTGGTAACAAATTCTCTATTTAATATGTACAATATTATGCGGACAGCATGATACAGAAACTGCAGATACTGGTTTGGCAAACAAAAGATATTGGTCCAATTACTATGAATTTGATGTATTAACTAAATATTTGTATGTGCTGATGTTTATATTCCTGAACAAATCCTCAACTTTGTTGTCTACAAAAATGACAACAGAAAACGGTATAATAAGAGGGAGGAGACCACAAGTCATCCAATGTTTCTGTGTAATTATACTTTGGTTTAATAGTATGCAGTTAATTATCTATGAAAACATTTGGAAGGCATATCTCATTCAAAATTAAAATAATGCCATATAAATGTCTACAAAGGTATGTTCAAGACATAAAAATATTACAGAAGGTATATATATATTCAAATTTCATATACGAACCACGCACTTTTAGGTTTTGAATTAGAAAACTAAATTTTTAGTATTTTCCAAATTCAGGACTAACATTTGAAAGCACACAATAATTCAGGACTAACATGAAAGCACACAAATTGAAATTCAGGACTAACATAAAAGCACACAATTTGAAATGGTTAGATTTTAATATCACAGCTACGAAGGCATGTTATTTGCTACATTATAAACATTTAACAGTGACCTGACCTTCTGAACTACTCTGCAACCGTACATCTGGAGGCTGAGTTCCAAAATGTGACCCTTGAGTTTATCTGATAATTGGATTAACTGGCTCTCAGTAGCAAACTCAAAAAACTGTGAAGATCAACATTAGAATGTCAGGATGGACCAAAAGGTACATATAATAAATAAATCATAGACATAAAAGTCATATAGGCATACCTTCTGGATAACATAATTGCCAAATACATCAGTTGTTAGAGCAATCACATTGGATAATATCTCTGGAAATATTTTCTCCCTGTCGTCAGCTGATGTATTCTCCAGTTTTTGTTGGATAAACCGACTTCCATATTGATCCATACTGCATTATATCATAAATAAGTGACATCAAGAAATTTGAATTAGAAAACATGAACAGCAAAGTGAAAGAAATACTTGCCTAACTTCCTTAACACGGCCAACCACATTAACCAGCTCTAATGAGTCAAGCACATTTCTATCTGCATTATCCAAAGGCTTGTCCAGGTACTTCAGCAATGAATTATCGTGACAGGCCAGTGATCCCATATTTCTACCTGTTGCCTTTCTACCAAAAGGGAAGTGTCGTGACTGCCGTTCACCATGTGATTGAATGTTCCCTGAATTAGGATGAAAATGGGACACAGATCTTTGTGTTCTAGTGTAGGGGAGACAAGGTTCATCATGAAAGATCCTTCTATCTTTATATGGGAGGACAGGTATTGAGTGAAAGAGACTTTCATCCTGCAGATATTGATGTGCCAGAACATCCTCAAGGTATGCCTTTCGATTCCTAACCGGATCAAAGTCTGTAATGCTGTTGTATCTGTTGTTCATGGGGTTGACCATGTTTGTCATAGTTGCATTGCGGAAAAGATTAGGCTCTCTATGAAAATTGCCTGACCCCATAATAGCTACCTGTTCAGCAAAAGATAATTGATCAACATCCTTGATATGACGGCGGCTCAGCCCTGAAGTAATGGAACCATCTAATGCACTGGTCTGCCTTCGTAAAATACCATCACCGTAAACCGGCAGCGAATGCACATCCAAACGCTCAGAATTAGGTCTGCGGAAAGGATTACCATCCAAACGAGATCGATTATCATCACAAAGTTTAGTGAAGAGATCTCGCCGACGTTTGAACATTTCATCTAGTACCTCTTCCTCATGATTCCTTTCATCCATAAATGTGCTGTTAGACAGCCTCAACCCAGATAAAGCATCTGAAAGATCAGACTCAGAAAGATAGGGAACATTAAGGTCCCTAGTGCCATAAGCATTCATCTTCTCCATGTCTGACATATAGCGATTATGCGCTTGTCTCTGAAATTCAGCATTGTATGTGCCTGTATCTGACCAAAGGGAACCAGGATCAAATGTAGAGTAGTTCGCCACTGGGCCAACACTTTCAATTCTGCCCGGTCCGAATTGCCTTTCCTCCATCTCAGCCGTACCGTTAAACAGAAGGCCTGGTGATCCCACAGATAATGATGTAGAATTGCCAAAATGTTCCTGGAGCAAAAGAAAAACAAAACAGAGATTTATGTGCTAAGATTACAAAAAAAGCTAGATTTAATAAATATTGTGCTGTCTCATGTGTGAACAGCAAATCAGAATAATTGAATCAAATCTTTTTTCCAATGATTTGCAAAGAAACTAAAAGCATCTGAAGTAAAGAAAAAGGAATCGCTAGAACACAAAAGAGATAAAAAGCGCTATGAACATATTGTAAGAAAGTATTCATAAAGAATATGCAATTACATTGAAAAACAAAGTGTTTCAAATGAAGAGACACTGCACACGTAATGATATGTAAATCACAATTCTCATGGGACCACAATCTAGAAATTGTCAAACAAGAGCCCCGTGTGGCTTCCAACCTAGCTAAATCCGCAAGCACGGATTTAACGAGACAAGAAAAATTTCAAAAATTCCAGTTTCTACAGATAATAAATCGAAGGATTATTAACAGAAAGCTAATAATAACATTTTTTTATTGCGACTTCTAATAATAACAAAATGGACAAGGCTTTTCCGTCCAAAAAAACATGGACAAGCCTGTGCAGCACCAACGAACATCTCAACAAATAACCTCTAAATCACACAGATCGTATCCAGGATGCGACAGAAGATGCCAAGCTACGGACCAGAACGTGGTAATAAGTATCTAAGAACGGAAAAGGAAGCAAACTGCAAGGATCTACAGAATAACGCTTAACTACAGCAATAAAAGTACAAACTTGCTCAGTAGGACTGGTACAATGCAAAAGTTCATATTCCTGCCAATTTTTTGGTGCATAGGACTCCTACAAAGTTCGATCTAAATCGCTAAGCTCCCAATACAAATCCAAGAATCAAAGAGCAGAATGATCCGCGCAACAATCGCCATCTCGTCTGCAATCCCCCACGAGAACAACACAATGATATGTAAAACTAGAAACATCACCGCAACCAAGAACCAAACGGGAAACCCAATCCAATCTACAACGCAAAGAAACCAAAAAGCTCGATGACCAAGGGCCAAGAACGTCTCCCACCTGCGCAATGACGCCGCGCCGATTGCTGACCTCGTCGAGCCTGGCGCCGAGCCCGCCCATTCCGGAGAAGAACGACCCCGCGCCGTGGCCGCCGCCACCCCCGAACAGCCCCTCCGCCGCAAGCGCCGCCGCCGCGCTGCCCTCCATGGTCGGCGGCGCGCTGCCACTGCGCAGTGGGTCCCAGCCTCTGCGCGCGTCTTCGCAGCCCTCGTCCTCCGCGCCGCCGCCGCCGCCGTCACCGAACGGAGCCATCTCCCCCGTTTCCGCCTATCGCCACAGAGCAGCGCGCGCGCTCGCGAAAATATTGGTTTTCTGGGTTTGAACAAACGCACCCGCACGGGTCGGGCGGAAAAATGGGTGCGCGAGCGGGTGGAGGTGGCGGCGGCCGGTTTTTTTTTTCTTTAGGGTTAGGGTTTTCGTGGGGTTTTGATTTGGGCTCGGGTTTTAGATGGGGAACCTGAGAGGGAGATTGGGATTTGGTATAGGTTGAATAGGGAATAGCATTCCGATTCTCTAAGGGTGTGTTTAGTTGTGTTTTTTTCTAGCTTTATCATTTTAAAAAGCCGAGTAGCCTAATCAAAGGGGTTGATTGCTAATAAAAGCCAAAGCAAAAAGTAGCTTTTTGCTAGTTCATTTCTGAAAGCAGCTATGGAGGTGCTTTTTTGGGTTTTGGCTTTTACAAGCTTGAATAAATTACCTATATGTATATATGCATAATATATATGTATATAATGATATATAATTATATGTTTATATATATATATATATATATATATATATATATATATCCATATATATACAATATTATGATATAAATATATATGTGTATATATATAATATCATATATGATATAAATAAATATATATATTAAATATATTATACATATAAAATATATAATAAATAGATAAATATCAAAAAATTAAAATAACTATGTATATATGTATAAAATATATTTATTTTTATATATAAATAATTATATATATACATGACAAGTAGGGTCCGTTAGTAAGTTTTTTAAAAGTCACAGTCGCTTTACCAAACGGCTTTCAGCTTTCTCACAGACTCATAGCTCACGATTGCTTTTTTCACAACCTCATGACCCACAGCGAGCTTTTTCCATAGCCACAGTCAAACCAAACACACCCTAAGTTTACCCACGGAGGAAGAGGAAAAGAAGAGTTTCCATTTCTGTCAGGTCTTGCTTAGAGTTGGTTACCCGCATCACGCTCGATCAGGCTCATGGAATACATACATGATAAGTTTGGTTGCCTGCACCGAGGTATGGGCCTCACCCATTTGATGCAAAGTCAACCTAGCTCCTAGAAACGCAAATGACTTTCGTTTTTCTAGAGTCTAGCTCACGCGCGAGAGCACCCAGATGCAGCAACAAAAAGACTACCGATGATCTGGTATGCATGCAACCAATCACCTTCTCCCTTCAACCTAGATAAATGATGCATGCAACAAATCAAGGTGGCCTTGCATGTGACAGGCTTGGCCTAGAGTGGCCTGGCTCCACAGATAACAGAACCAATCACAGGAGGGGGCGAGCATGTGCATGCCCCCCCCCCTATGCTAGCTACACATTATTAGTGTACATTCATTTCACCTATTTTGATATGAAATTTCAATTTGCACCCCGCCCCCCCCGCAATACATGTTTATCAGTACTTGAACCCCCCCCCCCCTCATATTCATTTTCTAGCTCCGCCCCCGAAGGAAACCGAATCGCTTGTAGCCTCATGTATTAGAGTAGGATGTGATTCCACATTATATTCCCTCCTCTTCCCGGTATTTGTTTGTGGCATACCGAGTAGTAGTAAGGAAGACACAAATACATATCTAGGTATGCATGTTTATTCAATGGGCTATTGGGGTGAGGCCTTGATGACTGCAATTTATCTTGTTAAACTCTCACCATATTATGCCTTGTAGGCGAGATGTTCTAGAAAGTATCCGGAGTGACAAAGAACTCTCATATGACCACCCGAATGTTTTTTTAGTTGCAAGGGATTAGATATGATCCTCAAGATGAAAATCTTCAACCGAATGGCTATGGTGTCGATGATGGCAGCTACAAGTTGTTTGATCCTATAGCAAGAAAGTTGTGAGAAGAAAGGATGTTGTGTTTGTTGAAGGTGGGACAGGATATTGTAAAGGCAAAGGTTCATCATCAACGTGAAGAGCAAGACCCCGATCCTACAACCGAAAATTCGTAGCAAGTTGTAGAAGATGCATTTGATGATGTGCATGATGTTGGTGATGAGATTCAGACTCGATAGCATGTTAATGTGTAGGTCATGACCACCGACCACATGTACAAGAGAAGCCCACCAACAACAATTTCACTTAGAAGATCTTATTCGGATCGAGTCCTTTAACTAGGTACTTATCATATATGTTTGTGAACTTGTAGGATGTGTAGATGCAATAAAAGTGAAAAAAAAATAAGTGGATAAAAAATCACACGTAAGACAAGTTGGTGAAGGCTGCTTAATGACAAGAATAGGAAGGTTATAAAAAGCAAGTGGGTCAACAAGGTCAAGCATGATGAGCTTTATGTGTGCCACCATGCTGATGGTGGTGATGCTATGATATGAGTTTCTTGATGATGTCGGGAGGGGAGTTGTTGGGCTAAATTACCCCCACATGAATAAACATTCAGCCCAAAAGCCTAAAACGGTCCGAGCACGTGTCGACCGTTGATTGCCACCTCGATGGATGGTAGAGAATGCTTAGAGAAACAAACCCTAGTCCTCAAATACCTTGTTCAAGTTATGGAGGAGGCAAAGGAGTGAGAGTGAGCAACCAACAACAATAGAAGATGAAGTGAAGCAAGAGAAGGAGAAGAGAAGACTTGTTGTCGGATTGGTGCATCCTATGCGGTCATCCTCAAGTTGTTGGTCGGAGGCTCGAACATCGTTGGATTCACCCCCAAACTTAGTGAGCTTGTTTACACTTAGACTATTATGTTTCTGTCAGTTGGTTTTAGAGTTGGATTAGTGGGTTATCAGATTTGAGGGGAGTTTGTCAATTCTATTAGCATCAGATTCAATAGTGAGCACTTTTGGTAGATGAATTGTTTGGGCAGAGGCAGTCAAACATTGTCGAATTGAGCTGAATTTTGGTGAGTAAACAGAGGAATCATGGGACTATTTGCCTACTGAAATTTGTGGTCATTGCATCTGTCATTTGCTCGGTATCAACTGAACTCCGAAGGGGACAGAATGCATTCATCTCCGTAGTAGCTAAAAGTGCTAGATCTTGTTGTGTTTCACTTGAGTGTCTTGCTATTGTTGTTGTATCAAGGTTGCAGTTATCTTTTTGGTGTTGTTGTTGTTTGTGGTGTGCCTCTAGATATTCTAGAGAAGACTCCCGAGTATCCATTATCGTTTTATAGTAGAGAAGGTTGGAATGGCTGCTTACCCGTGGTTTATTACTCTCGTTTATAGGGGTTTCCTCGTAAATCATTGTGTTGATTGTTCATTGTGATTGTTGATTCGTTGCAAGTTTGTTGGTGTGGATGTTTTCCTCAATATTCAGCACAAGATGAGTGATTATTGGTGTTGATTAGTGTCGGTTTTCCCAACACAACTCTCTCTCCATACATGGAGCAATCAGGATTGAAGGTGATAACTTCATGCAACCGCAATGAAACATTCACATCTCTTTCTAAGTACTTGAATTTAAGCTTTTACAATTAATTTTTTTGCAAATAGAATTACTAGTAGTGTTTATATTGGTGTCGCTTTCATACCTGTTAGCCAATCTCCCACACCCGAGCCACAATATTCCATCCCACAACCTCCTCTTGATTTGCTTCATCTCCAAGCAGCTCACCTATCTCCTACAGCCGAACGACAATGTTCTGCAACACCGTCCTCCTCGATGAGTCGGGCAACCTCCCAAATGAGGGCATTGGGCATTCTACGAGAATGCATGAAGGGGCGAGATACTCAACTTGAACATCATACCCGACCTGCTCTCTCGTGAGCCATTGTACAACATAGCAAATCTTACATATTCAACTCTGTGTCCTTCTCCAACTTCAATTGTTTCTAGTTCTTCCTGAACCATCTCAACATTACTGATTCAAATGTTTGACAATACTTATTCACCGTCGCAAAGGGCCTAAAGCATTTGATCTAATATGGTCAAACATTGATATCATTACACCAGCAATGAATGCCCGGTAGCAAGGACTGCATTTTTGAAATCAATATATTTTTTCCCGATTTGGATGTGCACGGATTCTCGTATGAAATTCCTCCGATCACTTAGTTTTTTGGTTATTACTATCATGTAAAACTCTAAAATTGCACCATTCTCCAAGCTGTTCAGAATCTGCTTGATACATGAAGCAGAGTTATGATTCAAGAGAACCCCCCCCCCCCCACCCAATTGGGCAGGCACCGGCTTACTTTTTTCTTGAACATGGCACCAACTTAACGATTCATTGTCCTCAATGCATGGTTATCACTAGATTGCTACCAAGAATCAGTAGTTCTTTCGAACATGTTCCTCTCCTTATTTCTATTCGGTTGTTAATTGAATAGAACATTTTTTAAGTTTAAATTCTTGGAAAAGTAATGTTCGAGTGACGTTCTAAATGGCCCCAATAAGTTGTCAACAGAGAATTGACCTTATTGTTATTCACATAAACACTCACTCACCTTTAGTTACTTGTGTTTACCATTACGTTAGCCTTAGGATTATTCAAAATTTGATCATTGGCTTCATAGTGCTCGTCAAATGTCATATACAACTCATGCACACATACGTTTTCTATTGAATTCAGATTTTCTTTATCTTTATTGAAAGCCCCATTAGCGAGTCAAGCGGACACCGAGGAGATGATATACATTACGCTCCCTACAAATTCATCGCATGGGTAGGAATTTGGTTGCTTGAAAGCAAGAGGAGGTAATACTATAGGTAGCCTTAATGTCACAATGAGGAGTATGCTAAGGTTCTCGCTGGTGCTATTATCGGACATGAGGAGGTGGGGGGGGGGGTGGCAATATATTGGTGTTGACGTGGAGAGTATGCTCTAGAAATGCAATTCGAGTACCGGAGACGAGCAAATTTCACATTGGGATAACCTCGAGGCTCGCACACACCAATGCTCAAGTGAACCGACAATCTTAGAGACGGACATGGTATATACTGCCCATAGTCATTGAGCATATGATCGGAACAAAACTGTCCATGTTGTATGTCGAAGAATTATCCGACACTAGAGTATAGGGTATGTCACCCATGATGAATATGGCTGAATATGGGGTAGGCACGAGGTCGAGAGACGATGGTAACACATGGGTCCCGATTTAGACTGGTTCGGGCCTCCTCTTCGGATAATAACCCTACGTCATCTAGTCTATATTATTGTATTATGATATCTCGTCTAGATCATGTCTAGGCGATGTTTTGTGTCCTGTTTCTAGATGTATTGGGATGTCCCCTAGGGGGTGCCCATGTCCTCCTTATATATCTGCGGTATAGGGTTACATGGCATGAGTCCTAGTCAGTCTACAATACATATCTAAGTAGGAGTCCATCCCCGACTTTCCTCGTCCGATCGGTACCCTAGGTATTACTATTCGGCAAGCCCCCGAGAGCCTTGCAAGGAATATAATCTTCAATTGCTTTCCGAATGGTTTCCGTCATGTAGAATGCTTCAGCTTTATATCAACGAGCTTGTAAGGGTCTCAAAGATCCAAAAAATGTCGTCAAAAATCTTTTGGTGTGCTTTTTCTAACTGGTGTATCGGTCAAATGCACCTAATTAGGTGTAGCCCCCGACTCTTGTATCATTTGGCTCAATAAACAATGCAAGAGTCCAAACAAAAGTCTTCCGGATCACCAAAAATAGGTCTGTCCACTCTCTCAAGCTAGAATGAAATTGATT
Organism: Chloris gayana; assembly: GCA_031894775.1. NCBI lineage: Eukaryota > Viridiplantae > Streptophyta > Magnoliopsida > Poales > Poaceae > Chloris > Chloris gayana. The sequence goes on along the minus strand of JAUNZO010003058.1, from coordinate 41,497 downwards.
AATATTCAATTTTTCTGATCGACCGATATTCAGTCTTCTGATCGACTCATATTCAGCCTTTCCGACCGACCTATATTCAGTCTTTCTGATCGATCGATGTTTAGTCTTACGACCGACCGACGGCGACCATCAAACCACTCGAGCCGAGTGGTATATCCCCCTTCCTGTCTCAAAAGATCCTGACAAAATTGAGATTAAAGTAATTAATAGTAGTAATTTAAATAGTAATGACGTTAAGTACTCCACTCGTTCGGTGTTATTTTTATCAGAAATCAATTTTCCATTCAAATATTGTGATGCACTTTTGATCCTTGTTCTTTTTATGGCTCTTTCTGACCGACGCTTTCTGCTGCTCGAATCAGTTGGCCTTCTGATACTTTGGATCATAACACAAAAATTCAAATGAATAACAATAGTTTTAATATAGCTATACACTTGTGTCATTACTTCCCTAGTTAACCCTCCCATACATGACCTCTGGCACTTGTATCGATGACTCGGCTCTGGGTTTAGCATTGTGGTTACTGCTAGTATGATTTTTGTGTTGCAGCTTATTAGACTGACTGATGTTGGTGTTGCAGCTTATTAGAATAACTGCTTAAATTAATCGTTTCAAATCAAAAATCACAAATCAATCAAATCGATGAGCTCCAATCAAAGTTCAAATGAACATTCGTTCAAGCTATAGACTCAAAAGCAATCAGTCGTTTAGACCATAAACTCAAATGAAATCAGACATCTAGACTCTAGATTTAAAAATCAATTGGTCGTTGAGACCATAAATGAATCATTCAAAATAAATAAATTCAAATGAATCATTCAAAATCATTCAGACCATAACTTCAAATGAATAAGTCAAAATCAATCGGTTGTTCAGACCATAAATGAATCAGTCGTTCGGACTATATGTCGAGGTTTAAGTCGACGAATAAACTATATGGCCCTACATGAATCAGGAATTCAACGGTGCAACACAAGAACACACATGGATTTTAGACAGGTTCGGGCCCCCTCAATCGAGAGTAATCACCCTACGTCCTGTATGAATTGTATTACCTTAGCAGATTGCTAATGTTGTCGATGTTGTTTGTAGGGGGTCCCTACCTCTCCTTATATATCCGGGAAAGCAAGGTTACATGCAGAATCCTAGTCGGTTACAAGATTCAATTATATGGAAACTCTATTTCTAAGCTCCTTGAGGATTACTCCAATAAGTCGGTCAAATTGCCCACCTCGATTTCCTTAGCGGTCTTAGGCTCTTTCTAGTATGTTGTATCGATCGGACACCACTTTGTGGGCCCTCCTAACCGATCATACAACTTTAATGAGTCATCATGTCCTTGACAATCAATCTTATGAATTGCATATACCCGTAGAGTAAGTACTCGACAAGCAGCCCCGAGTAATATTTGATTTTGCCTTGAATTCGTCCTTCTAGATTCTTCTACGTGTTGGACTGATTCCAGTGGGAAATTAAAAAGAACTCTTCTCGAATCTTCTGCAATGTAACTTTTTGCGCCTGGGCTTTTCAAAGCCATAAAATTGATCTTTTATTCTCCACATTACCTAATTAGGTGTGAAAAATTGAACTATTTTCGCGTTGGTGCACCCAATTGGGTATAACCCACGACACTTGGATCATTTGAGCTAATTCAAATACTACAAGAGTGTTCTTGAGGAATCTTCATTATTCTCTGTCTTCCTCGATCGATTCCGACCTATCTTGAATGGGGTGCACCGGACAGGTGCACCTAATGAGGTGTAGCCCCCGACTCTTATATCATTTGAGCTTCGCAAATAATGCAAGAGTCTTTTCAAAGAGTCTATGCTTATTTCCAAGAATTTTCGACCAATTTTTGGCACCGATAATATATCTCTTAGTGGTTTCCGCCAAGAACATAGTTTTGATCGATCAAACCGGTCAAAAGCATACATCTCTTAGTGACTTTTACTAAGAGCATATTTTCCAATTGCTCAAATCGGTCCAAAATCATATACCTCTTAGTGATTTTAACATATTTTCCGACCGCTCAAAATGGTCACATAAATACTCGAACTTTGCTCAAGTGATTTCATCTATTAACAGTCGAATGACTAGCACCTAGGGCTTAGACAATTTAATTATTAGAGTGATGTTTCTTCAATCCGACCAATTACCAAGCATATTTCCCTCCAAAGCAATTTCTGCTTGGGTTAAAATCACCCATACAAGCCCGCACGATTACCTGAATCACCGGAGCTATCCTTCCGTAACTTTGTTACACAAACATAAATTAGGCCAAACGGTATTTACCGTTTAGTTATTTTGATGGTCCTCCATTTACATCCCATTAAAAGCCAGCCCCGAGCCCACGTTGAGGTCTTTATAGGGTGGCAAAGAGACAACCTAGGTCAAATCCATTCCGAAATCCACCGCGTCCCTTGCTTTCTTCAACCTTCTACGTTTTTTAAGCTGTTTGCAATCTTGCATCAATCGAGCTTGTTCATCCACAAACCAAACCTAATGGTGAAATCCTCAAAATCCGTTGCATCTTCTTCCATCTCCGACGCATAGCTCCTCGTTGGAGTTCGCGAATCCCCCCCCGCTCCAAGCAACACCACCAAAGAGGCCATGGTTGCAAAAGGGGTCCTTCCCGCAAAGCCACTTATCCAATGGGTCATTCCTACTGTTGGGGACATTCCATGGGGAATCAACTCGGATTAACAAATAGTCTTCTGTTGATTATTCCTCGACGGATTGGACCTTCTTTGTTGTTCTTTCTTCCGAGGCCTTCTTCACTTTTATGGTCTTGAACTCATTAATCTCAATCCCAATTCTATCCATCATATTGCTTTTTACATTCACCTTTGTGAGGCCTTCCTTGGAATCCTCCCCCACTTCAACCTTTTCTCGCTATATCTTTTACCTCTAATCGCTGCCTCCAAGAACAATAGAAAAGCGGTCGGCAGTGCTAGCTTCCAAGTGCGGAAGGCATCGGAATACTTCTCCATTCCACTCTTCCGGAGCTTGCCAAACTGGAGAGATGAATGGTTTATTTAATTTGTGACAACCCCGAGCGTGCTCTCCCACCATACCAAGCACAAATTGCCGCAACATTAGACTACCGGAGTCCTTCCGGCAGCAAGAAGGAACTTGTGAAAGATCCTCGGGTCAAAGCCCTGTTGGAGATAATCATCGATCTAAAGAAGAAAGGCGTCACTCGCTGAGACGATCGTGTGGAGCTTCGTCGTCCCGGGAGTACAACCATTGAAGCGCTAGACCGCACTTGAGTGGGCCTTCAAAGAAGATGAAAATTCTAGGGACGGTAGCAATCGTCCAAGCCTAGAGTGGATGAACGCCCGAATCAAGAAAATGTTGGACCCCATCAACGAAGAAGGTTTTAGGAAGTTTGCGCTTGTCTTCAATTTTAAGACCGTCCGTCCGGAGGTAAATTCAATTAGTCATAGCTTCATATATTCTTCCTTACAATGTCTTCATCGTTCTAATCCTTTCTTGCTTCTTATAGGAGTTGAATCAATTCGTCGACCACCCCTCGCTGCCGGACAATGACCATTGGGGAGCGAGGATTATAGGGATGTTTAAATTCCAACCACCAACATTCCCTCCAACCCGGTCAAGCTACCAAGACCACTCAGGTCGGCGCTAAGACCGTTGGAAAGACCGAGTGCCCCGTCCGGCAATGACGAAAATTGGTCATAAATGATGTCGATGATGAAGAAGAAGTTGCGGTTGGTGGTGACAATATAGATGTCGAGACCCAAAAGAGGCTACCCGTGAGAAAGATCGGCACCGGGCCTTAGCTCGTCTTCAAGGTACCTCGACCAATGAAGTTCGGGGTACAAGCCACCCTATAGACCCTCTCGGTTAAGGTCCCTCGTAGGTCGAGATATACTACTCCTCCTCGAATCGGTGCAACCGGCAAGCACAATCACGGAGGGCCCAACTCGGACCCTAGAGGTGTTTGCAGCTGCCAAAAGGGGTCTGCAAGAATCAAGTATTGCCTCCCAAGGGTCGTCGAAGAAGAAAACCAAGGTTGCCCCAAGCTTCAAACGGGCCTATAGATATTTCCCTCATTGTACTTCAAATGCTTGACCAATTTTGACAATTTCGACTGAAATTAACCACTTCAATCAGTCATTTTCCTCTTACAGACTTCCCTCTTAATCTGCAAGCGTCGCTAGCAAAGCTTGCCGCCAGCATTCGTTGTCATGCAATCGGGATTGCAGCCCCGAGGACTATGACAGCTGCATCCACAGGCGCAATCCCAAAGCACAAAATTGTCGCGTCCGAAGATGTCTCCGATGCCCCGATCGGTGAGGACCCTTCCGCATTAGTCAAAATAGGCGCCAAGACTCCGAAGACCCCAACACCACCGCCGAGCCTCGCCGAAAGTGCTTTGACCGCAGCCAATCCTACCCAAGCCCCTAAAGCTATTGCTCTAGGATGGCTGAATCTAATTTGGGTAGACGAGGAAATTCCAAGGCGCCCTCGCACCACCTCGAAGCCCACACCAACTAAGCCCAATCTATAGGATGTAATCTTTGGCGAGCAAGTCATCTATGAATCCAGTGGCGTGGAGTTCTTTTGACTAACTGCCAACTGAAATGAAGAAGTGGAAGAGGCGGCACTCAAGCAATTCCATGAATCCGACCAGGTACTCTTCTACTATTTTCAAGCAATCATTCCAATTCTTCAACTGTCATCTTATTTCAGTATTCATGTGACACCCCTACCTTGCAAAGCAAGAGGGATTGTTGCACAGGACTGCATTGGGAGACATTCAACGAAGCGAACGTTCATTGCACATGCGTTAACGATACATCCACAATTTCCATATACATATTTAGGGTACATGAGTAATATATTTTACAATGAAGTTCAAGTTCATACACGACATAGAGTTCCAAAGTCAGATTTCATTACAATACTTTACTTTACATGAGCGAAAGTGTAAATAAACTCGACGATGTTAACCTTAAATGCAACACATCATCCTGTAGATGATGAGGACATCACGCCCTCGGATATAACCAACACTCCTCCAATGCACATACATAATTCAAGGACAAAGATTAGAACACGACAATTGAATTTACGGGTGAGCATGTTCCTAATGATATCTTTATTTATATTTGAGAATATATTACTACCTAATGAGTTAATTATTGTTAGGAACCATGTAGATGATGATAATATGGTTAAGGAGGAGGTTAGAGGCGTGGAGGGCCAGCAAGGACGTCCATGTCAAGTTGGAGGCCCAAACAAAGTCGACTTCGATTCTGTTTCGGAGTCCAGAAACAGCCTGCACCAAAACGGACGCCCTGGTCGCATACGAAGTCCGTTTGGGACGTTCTTTATATGGATGGAAAGATAATTTGATAACCTTTCCATTGGCGCTGGTCTCATATCAAAATTCGTCCCGAGGCGCCAGGAATTGCCAAAATACTAAGACGTCCAGAAACTGTCCCGGTGTTGCACCACCGTCTTTTGGCCTTTGGGCCGTGTATTTTGTTAAGCCCACTTAGGGCTGCGTCCAGGGGGAGATGGACGACCCTAGGGACCTCATAAGCAGCCGCCGCCCCTTCCTTAGGGTTTGGGTTTTGCTTAGATTATTCTGTCAAGAACAGTTTTGCCGTTTTATCGGTTTGTGAGACCCCAACTCGTGAGTTTAATCATATATTTGCAATTTGGTTGCTTCTATCTTGTTCTTGCTTGTGTTCTTCGATTCACAGGCAAGGATTAGCCTTCTTGGCGAGGTCAATCGTGCTTGCATGGTTGATAACCAGAGGAGACGTGGTGCTGCGATTGCGGGGTTCGGAACGTGTTGTTCGGAAGCCGGATCGATTTGTGTCAAGCCTCCGCCAAATCGCTGTTTATCGGAACCTTTTGGAAGATCGGGACACCCCCGCACGCATCAAGTGGTAATCGGAGCTTCAGGTGCACCGTCAGGTTCTCCCTATCCTCGTTATTTTGTTTCGTCCTAAACTCCAGAAAATTGCCCTACAAAAATAGTTATTCATTGTGTATCTGCTGTCCTATATCCCCTTTGTGCCTCGCAATTTTTTATTTTCAGATTGTGTCTCTGAGTTTTAGTCCCTGTTGTGTCGTTGTGTTTCAGCTTGAACTTGTTCACGGTCTAGTTTTGGGTATGCTCTTGAGTTCCCAATAGTTTGCAGAGAGAACAAGTAGCGTCCGTTCCAATTTTGGGTGCAAAAAAAGAAGAACAAAGAGAGGAAAGATTTTCTTTTTCCCTCCACGTTATGAGCTCATGTTTAGATGCTTCATTTGAGTTATAGAGTAGCTAGCTCTTGCTGCAGTTTTGTTCTAAAGGAAAAAAAAAGAAAGTAAAAGGCAGAAAGGTGAAAAAAAAAGAAAAGGAAAAGCCACACCAAAAAAAAAAAGAGAGAGAAGAGCGAGAGTAAAAAGGAAAAAAAGAAAATTATCAGAATTGTTTCATCCTTTTGAGTCCCTTGAGTTGAGTTGTGATATTGCTTGCTTAAACTAGGTCCGAGATAAGTTTAGACTGGTAATATAGACTAGATTGGGACTATTATTCAGTTTTGTAATTCTAAATTGAAAATTTGCAATTCCTTGCTACTATATTTTGCCTATCCAAACTCCACATATATCCTTCCGAACAATCACAGGTTTTGACCCTCGCAATTGTTGGCTCACACTCTCCAGGTATCCTTTGCTTTGCTGATAGTAAGAACCTTATAAGAGCTTGGTTAGATGCTTCCATTTGCATATTGAGAGTTTTCACTGTTCATACATAGTAGTGATAGGAAAATATACTTTGTGTGTTTTCTTGTTTGCTGCTAACAATGACAGGTGATGATATGAGTATTCTAGCACAACGAGTGTTGAGTTCTCAAATGGAGAAGATGGAGCAAAATCAAGTCAATAATTTATTCCAAACTTTCTTTGTTGTGATGAATCGACGTTGTCGTGTCGTAATTGATGGTGAAACTAGCCGCAACATTGCAAGTGCTGAGTTGGTCGAGAAGCTTGGCTTGACCACACAACCGCACCCACATCCATACTATATTCGATGGGTAAATTGTTGTGAGAAGATTAAGGTAACAAAAATTGCACGTATCAATTTTTTTATTGGTAATTATATGGATTATGCTGATTTTGATATAGTGCCTATGCAAGCATGTCATTTGTTGCTAGGTAAACTTTGGATTGATAGAAACAATGTTCTGCACAATATTGTTACTAATAGATACTCTTTGAAACATAATGGTACTAAAATAATTCTTAAACCTATGAGTGCTGCCGAAATTTTAGAAGCTGATCTAGAAAGATTTGAGAGGAGAAAGAATGAGCCTTTTAGAAAAGAATGGGAGGGTTTATATGATCCAACACTTTCATCTAAATCTGAATTGATAGAAGAACAACAAAGTTTCTTGCCTATTGTTCCAGCTAATACCTTTCAGGATATACAAAAGGATGAGGATGCAGTGGAAGAAAATGAGGTGTTCACGAGCTCATGTGCAAATTCAGAACCATCACTTCATAATACAACTATTACTCTTGCTGGGAACACAGGTAATTCCATTTGTGCTACACTCACAGAAGGTGAGAATTATATTGATGTGTTGAATTTTTCCACAAACCATGCTATCATAGAGCAATTGTTAGTGGAACCATCTCTGAATTTATCTTTGTCACATGATGATTTGCTTGCTGTTCCTTGTGATAAAGAGGTGTTGTGTGCTAGTGCTTCACTTATACCTTTGCCACAACAAATGCATGAACTTGATACTTGTTCTTCTGATTCAGATGCTTGTGCTGAAATTAAGCATTTGATTTCCATTACTTGTGAAAATGATGAGCGAAGATTGCTGTCTTCTCTAAATACTTTGGGTTATATTGAATTTGACTCTCTTTGTGATTTAAATTCTATAGAGAGGAGAATATTTTCTAAATCTGAATTGCCTTTGCTGACAAGAAACAATTTTCATGCTATAGGCAAAAATGATCATAATGGTGTGTATATGGTACATAGAGTTTGTATTACCTCACATCCAAAGCTACCTTGTGTTGTGCAAGAAAGTAATCAATTAACAGTCTCCATCATCATTGAACATGTCATGTCAACTGCACCTAGTTTTGTTTTTAAGAAACAGGGTCAATCACAAGAAGGGAAGCATTGGTGGTTTCCACCTACGATATCTTCTAAAACTATGGTCAAACCGAGAACATATTGCTTTCAAGGAGAGAACAATAAGGAAATGATATCCTTCGAAATAATCATTCAAGCACCAGCGATGCCGAGGACGGCTTTTCATCAAGAAGGGGAGGATGATGAGGACATCACGCCCTCGGATATAACCAACACTCCTCCAATACACATACATAATTCAAGGACAAAGATTAGAGCACGACAATTGAATTTACGGGTGAGCATGTTCCTAATGATCTCTTTATTTATATTTGAGAATATATTACTACCTAATGAGTTAATTATTGTTAGGAACCATGGAGATGATGATAATATGGTTAAGGAGGAGGTTAGAGGCGTGGAGGGCCAGCAAGGACGTCCATGTCAAGTTGGAGGCCCAAACAAAGTCGACTTCGATTCTGTTTCGGAGTCCCGATCTTCCGAAAGGTTCCGATAAACAGCGATTTGGCGGAGGCTTGACACAAATCGATCCGGCTTCCGAACAACACGTTCCGAACCCCGCAATCGCAGCACCACGTCTCCTCCGGTTATCAACCATGCAAGCACGATTGACCTCGCCAAGAAGGCTAATCCTTGCCTGCGAATCGAAGAACACAAGCAAGAACAAGATAGAAGCAATCAAATTGCAAATATATGATTAAACTCACGAGTTGGGGTCTCACAAACCGATAAAACGGCGAAACTGTTCTTGACAGAATAATCTAAGCAAAACCCAAACCCTAAGGAAGGGGCGACGGCTGCTTATGAAGTCCCTAGGGTCGTCCATCTCCCCCTGGACGCAGTCCTAAGTGGCGCTGGTCTCATATCAAAAATCGTCCCGAGGCGCCGGGAATTGCCAAAATACTAAGACGTCCGAAACCGTCCCGGTGTTGCACCACCGTCTTTTGGCCTTAGGGCCGTGTATTTTGTTAAGCCCACTTTTGTCAAGCCCACTTAGGACTTGACATGGACGTCCTTGCTGGCCCTCCACGCCTCTAACCTCCTCCTTAACCATATTATCATCATCTCCATGGTTCCTAACAATAATTAACTCATTAGGTAGTAATATATTCTCAAATATAAATAAAGAGATCATTAGGAACATTCTCACCCGTAAATTCAATTGTCGTGCTCTAATCTTTGTCCTTGAATTATGTATGTGTATTGGAGGAGTGTTGGTTATATCCGAGGGCGTGATGTCCTCATCAGTAGATGTGCCACATTCTTCTCAATAGGCTCACCTGCACAAAAATGTTCACACGAAAGCCCCGAGTATCTAATATACTCCACAAGTCTTACCCGACAAAAATCGGTTTCTAAAATCGACTCCTAGTATGCAGGGGCTGACCGGGCTTGCTGGGAATAGCCAAAAACAACACCTACGTATAAGTCTAAATTCATCTTTTAGCCATATTAGGAGGGTTCGGACATAAAAATAAATTTAGTGCGCAAGACTAATAAAACATGGTGGCAATACAATGAATTTAATACTTCAAGCAGCAAGTTCATCATCATATCCATGTCATTACTACGATGTGATCTGCTCGAGACAAGTGGTACTCATCACCGCGAGGGATGGCGATATATATCGATTTATATCATACGGGAACACCCAAATGCACGACATACACATCATTTAAGAACACGTATGGCCACCTTTCGCGAGATCACCATAGATATGAGCCGGGTCCACCCTCCGATCGTATGTCCCCCTTGCAATCACAGTTCGTTGGGTTCAAGGATAAAGCACACACCTTCCATCTACTCACAAAACCGTGCATCCACCGTGACCGACACTTAGCACAAAGGGTGGAGTGACCGTTCAACACTACGACTCTCAAGTTACATCTGTTTACCAACTCCCATACGAAGGTATGCATTTGGTACACAACTCAATACTTGCTTGCGGAGTCACAATGAACGGTCCTCAACCGACACACACAGGGCTATGGCGAACAAGGGCCAACCTTGTCACCGCATCCTACACATGCACTTCCCCGTACGTCTCCAATTTAATCATGTGAGAGGGTAACAATATTTGAACCCTAAACCGAGTGGTCTCCAAACCGCTCGGTGTTGCTACCGATGACTCTATTAAGCATAGCATACTAACGAAAAAGGATTATACCTATCCAATAACCATAGGCATAGGGATCATAGTGGGTTACGATCAACTCCTAAACGTAAATGCACAATACAGAATATAGAAATATGTGAATTTAAAACTGGAACTAAACAAATGGGATTATGCACCGGGGCTTGCCTTGGGATTGTTCAAAGTTAGCACTCTCAACGGCATTCAGCTCAAGGAGATTCTCCTCATGATTGCCTTCTTCGGATCGGGTCCCTATATGAGTGCAATGCAATGCATGAGCATCGACAAATACATAGACATTATTATTCATAGAACTTTCTCAATAAATGCATATGATGATGTTTATGTGCTCAGAGAGGAAACATGTTCATGCATGAGATGATATGCTCATATATGCATTTTGAATAACTTAAGTCAAGGGGACAAACTTCTAATGAAGAAAAGCATAGACAAAGCAACACACAAGCATATTCTTTAGAAGTAAAGAGAAGAATTTATTCTCTCTTAGCTAGGCTCAACATGACATAAGAGAGAATAATTAAGATACTAACTTCTCATTATGACATAGAGCTATACATGGGCACAAACATAAATTTTGTCAAAATAAAGCTGCAATGCTATACTCCTGCCATGCATCACAAGCAAGTTCATAATTGACAATGTTATGCAGAAAATTTAAGGAGTTACATAACTTGTCATGTGGAGCAATATGGCAAAATATGCTATGCTAACATCAACATCGCACTTAATAAACCCTAACTTATGCAAGAAGTGCCACAACTCAACTTTATGCATGAATTCTATGAAAAAGCATAAAAGAACACAATAAACATGTATGCATAAATTGTAGACTTTTACATGAATTAAGCATATAATGCAATATGACAATTATGCAATGCTAGGTCATCATTGAACTTAACAAATTCAAAATTAAGCAAAATGTCTTACAAAGCTATCCTATACACGATCCTCTGTGAAAATGCATAAAAGAGCAATAAAAAGCATAAGAAACAATAAGCATGAATTTTTAGACAATATTTCCTAGGCAATTTACCTATAGGAATTTATCTACTACAAGAGCAATAATGCTAAATATCATAAAACATGTATGAATGCATCATGAGTAACAACCAGGGGGTCCAATATATTATGATAAGTGCTCATGCAAATTTTCATGAATTTCACATTTTCTAGGATTTAAATATGGTTTTCAAGCTTAACGGGTGCCATTTCTTTTAACGAAAACTTTCATTTCTTGCACGTAACCCTAGGTCAAAAAGTTTACCATTACAATGTTCATGTTTCAAGCATTCCAAAACACTTTAGTTTGATTCTCATTTGTTTTTTGGGAGATATGAATTTTTTTAAACTAGCTAACAGATTTATCATTTTCTAGATTTAGGGTGTGTGAATAGAAAAAAATCAGAGCTCATGTGTAGCTTTGGATCTTCTATTACGCTATGCTAGGGCTGTGTTTTTGCATGAGATATGGTTGAAAAGGTTGGATAAGGAAGTGATGCAACCATGGTGAGCTTAAGTTCAAGCAAGAGCTCACCGGAGAAGAAACAAAATGACGATGAAACTAGAAGTATTCTTGATGCCATACCTAAGGAAGAGCTTGAGGATCAACCAAAACACACCATTCAAGGGTGGGAGGGAGTCCAAGTGCAGCCCTTTTCTACCCTTGCTCATGCCAAGGTGAACCCATGGCAATGGAGTTTTGAAGGAGAGTAGCCATATTGGTTGTTCTTGGAGAGGAGAAGAAAAGGATGAAGAGAGGAAGACTTGACTTGGCTCTTGACCAAAGAGTGGATGAGGGGGAGCCTCTGGACGTGGTGCCTTCCTTGGGCTGGCTACTTGGTGGCTTGCTTGGTAGAGAAGGAAGTAGAGAGAAGAGAGAAAAAGTGGGTCCTACAAGGTGGAAAAAATCCGCCAACCTTATCTGTTGCAGTCAAGAGCAAGTCAACCAGATTTTTGGTGGGGTTGCCGATTTTTGCGGTGGTGTAGAATGAAATTTGGGACAACTTTTATATAGGAAGTTCCTTGATATTAGGCCTAATAAAATTAATAAAAATCCTATACTTAAAACTATTTTCTGCTTTTACTCGCATTTGTAGGGCTATTTAGCCTTTACCAAAAATTATGGTAAAATCACTAAAATTCCTATTTTTGAATATCCTTCATGAGTATGTAAAAATATTGGCACACTTTTGATGGAAATTGTTGAGTTTTGACAGGGTCTGGTTTGAATTTAATTTGAAATTAAATCAAAACCAATTGTTGAAATTGAATTCCCATTCAAATTGAAACCAAGAAATGCAAATTAGAGAGAAAGACACTCGTTCACAAGTACTATGTGACATGGGGATGCCAAAATTCTATAACAACTCTAATAAATAAAAGTGCATTTCATGTCATTAAGCATCATGGCATCACGCTGCGTTTTTGAAACCGTTTGATTTTATGTCAAAAAAGCACATGAAATGTCGTTTTAACCTAAGTCGATTTACTTTCTTCTAAAAAAGAGAGTGTAAGTAAAATAAATTATTGTGTTTGACATTTTCTTCTAGTCAAACATAAAATAAAAAGATTTAGGGAGTTCTTGGCCAAAATAGTTTTAATTATTAAAGCCCTTGCAAATTAGAATTTAAGTTCTAGTTTTATTTTTAACTTTGAATTTTTATCTCCAAAACAATTTTGAATTGGAACTTTGACCCAAAAGGAAAAATGTTTGAAATAGTTTTCTGGACACCCCAGATTTTTGTCGAATTTTTCTGAGCTCTGTAAATAGGTTTTTCAATTAATCAAAAGCTCGAGGGCTTGTTTGCAAAAATGCCAAACCAGGCCCACGGGCCAGCCTCTCTTCTCTCTCCTTCCTCTCCCAGCGCCGCCCGCCACCGTCGCTAGGAGTTTCCCCGTCGCGCGTCCTGCGCGCGTGCGTGCCACGCCACCAGCCTGCCTGCTTCACCCCGCTGCCATCGGGATAAAGCCCAAGCCGCCGACCATATCTCTCCCTCTCCCGTTTCTTCTCCACAAGGCACCACTGCCACCCGCATCTCTGGCTCAACGCCGGCAAGCCGCTCCGGCTACTCCCCATCGAGCTCACCAACCCAAACTGCTCCGCAGGTTTGCCCTCCACCTCACCATTGCTGTCAATCGGGACCCTTCCCCTAGCTCGCCGGACCGAGTCCTTTCTTCACCAACCGGTCGCCACCGCCGTCTGCCACCGTGCCCCCAAATTCCCTTTCTCTGGTGAGCCGCTCGAGCTGGTTTTGCTCTCAGGAATGCGCAAGAGGTCGCTATACGCCCTAGTGTTCTCACCGGCGAGTTTTCCCTGCACGAGCCCGCGGATTTTGATGTTGGTCCCAAGCCGGAGTACCAGCGTGCCCCACCTCGCCGACGCGCGTCATCCTCTGACCGTTTTTGAAGTCCAACCACCCCGTGCCGCTATTGCTCGTGAGCTCCTGATGCCTGTAATGGGGTTTTCCCCAATTTCCGAGCACCACGGCGAGCTCCCCGCTTCGCCGGAACCCCTCGCGGCCCACGGTTCGCCGCCGGTACCTTTCCGGCCGGCTCCCAGCGACGCCGACCCCACACGCGTTGTCCTCGCAGCACACTTATCGCGTAGATAGGCTCGCGTCGAGGTTTGGCCGTTCTCCGGCCATCCCCGACGGCCGCGCCACCGTCCCTGGCCGCCGTGACGGCGCCACACCATGGGCCACATGGCCTGGATTCCGTGTGGCCACGCTGGATCCCATGCGGCTAACCCTGTAGCCTTGTGTATGGCACAGAAGCTTTTGCAATTTTAAAAATTTGTAGAAAATTAAAGAAAAATGGAAAAAATATAAAACCAGTTTCGTTAGATTCATAAAATTATTCTCTATTTGTTTATGTATTCAAATGTCTATTTTGAGAAATTATAATTTCATAGTTTATTTAATTGCTTTCTTTTGATTAAGGTAATTTATTATTTTATGCTAATTATTGTTTAATTTTTAAGAAAAGAATTTGTTTAAAAGAAGGAGATACTGCAGACGAAGTCGTTTCCCAAAATTAAGCATAAACATCGTCATTTCATGTGATCATATTTTATTAATTCATGTGTCGTTGCATAACGATATTACAACTATTAACCGTCTGTTAACAACCATGTCGATGAAAGCATTACATGTCATATCATACACATTCATGCACGCATGTTGCTGATTCACGACGTATTGATGATCGACCTAGGTGCTGATGTGATCGACGTTCCGTCGGAGGCGGAACAGGAGACGTGAACATCAACGTCGACCCAACCACCGAGGAAGCGAACGCCGACGTGAATCGAGACAAGCCCCGGTGCATCCTACCTATGTTTTAAAGTCTTTTACTTTTATCACAGTAGTTAAGTTATGGTTGTGCACTAGGTGATAGGAAATGATTGACACCCTAGATGCATGAGTTAAGATTCCTTTATTCGTGATATACTTGGTACATGTAGCTCGATAGACGCTAGGCTTAATTCATAATCGCAACGATAGTTGATTCGGGTGATCTTAAAGCATGGAGGCTTTAAGTGATTGCTGTTGTTGTCGTTGGATTGAAGAGAGTGTTAATGAAATTGAGACCGCATCGGCCCCGTAGGAGAAAGGGCAAGACGAGGTCGAGGTCTTGCAAGATGGTAGCCCCGTCCGTGTCGGTCAAGGACCGTACCATTGTCGGCCAAGTTGAACAACTATTGAACGTACCGTACTACATGCTCTGGTGTAATGGGCCCAGCAAGCTGATGTACCCTACCACCCCGGTGATGTGTCGTAGCCAACTCTCTTTTGCTTGGCTGTTAGTGAGATCGGAGTCTCACGGGAGGGAAATGGCTCGCCCACCGATGACGTCGCGTGGGATCGCCATATTCCGGGGAGTTGGAAATAGCTATTCTTCCGCCGGTGTTGGCGGGAAAGGTTGTCGTATACGACCGGTGCGGTGCGTATATGTCGTGTAGTCGGGTTTTGCCAGCTGGTATAACAATTGATTCGGATCGCTGTAACTCGCAGAAATGAGTACCGCTTGTTCGGTGAGTCACATCGTAGTTAATCAAGTGATAGATGAAGAAGAGAGAAGAAAGAGCTGTTGGTCAAAGATAATCCTTTCTTGCAAACTTGATTGCAGTAGTTATAGGTTGCAAACAGTAGTTAGGTAAAGAACTTAACCTAGAGCTAAAACTTGAAAGTAAGGATCCACCGTTAGCGCTGTTTTCGCAAGAAAGTCAAACCCACGACCATAAAGCCTTCGCATCCTAGGCGTCGGCCTTAGCGTGCATGTTGACGGGTCAGTCTTGCCGAGTATTAGAATACTCGGGGTTTATTCACTATGTTTCCGGGCCACGAGTCATACCACTATGACTCGTACGGTAGCTTTCCGGTGGAGGAGCGAGTGCCTCGAGGGTGGTTCCCTGAAGTGGGAACGAATCCCTACGCCGTGAAGGACGAGGATCGTGGTGTACGACGGGCTCCGTGCATCCCGTTAGTCGTCCTAGGGGTCTTTTGTTGTAAAAAGAATAATTTTCACTGCCGGACTCTTAGTGTTTTAAACTTCGGTATTGTATTAAGTTTCCATTGTACAATGTTTATATTTCGAAAACCTGGTTGTATTATACCATGATGTATATATTCGGCTTGTATGATATGATGAACTGTTGTAACTCGCTTCGTCGAGTGTTCCCCCGTGCCGGTTCCTGGGTGTCCCGGAAGGGATGTCGAGCTAGTATCGGAGCAGTTCAGGAGCAACGGTACATTGTTCGCAAGCTCGTTGTCAAAACTTAACACGTTTCGAGTACGAGAGAGTACGGAGCCCAATAAGGTCTGTAGAATAGCTAGATTTTTCTAACCGTTCGACGTTCGGGTTATGGGTAGTTACTAACTATCCGTTGTAGTTTTGTTTACTTATAGTTCGTATGGTTAGTCCGTCGAGCATGCATCATGTCATATTGAGTGCTATAAGAAGAGGTTGGGAATAGGCTTAGCTAGTCTCGTAGTACTATGATAGGTTGTCTTTTCGCTTTCTTTACTGTGGGAAGAAGTGTCTAACTAGTTTAAACATGTTCCCTGCAGATGCCGATGTCACGGGTTAGGAAGCGTGTTCGTGGGTAGGAGGACACCCAGGCCGCACGCGTCACCGAGCTTGAGTAGAGGACCCACGACCCGGAGACGCAGTGCGAGTCGGGACCGCCGGATAGCCGCTTGGAAGAACCGCTTCCGTATGGATCGCCATGAGATTCGCAGATCTCACGCGCGGATCGCCGATCTTGAGGAGCAGTTGGTGGAGGTCACCGAAGACCGTGATGGGTTTCACGGGATGTCGATTGCACTCGGACGAGCAGTTGGTCACGGTTACCGCCCGGCGTGACGCAGCTCGCGCGGCGGACGCAAGCACACCTAGCGAGTTGGCGGGAGTGACCGCGCAGCGTGACCACGCGGTGGAGACCCCGATCGAGGCGAGAGAACTACGCGGAGGAGCTCGAGATGATGTATGATGGACTGGTCGACGCACACCACGAGTTGTTGCACGACCACGACGAGCTGTTCGGACAGTTCCAGCAGGTTGTAGCAGCAGCACCGGGGTCCCGCTAACGACGTCGAGGAGGTTTCTGGTGTGGACTACGAGCCACCGTCGACGCCACCGAGAGGAGGACGTCGAGTCGACGCCGGTAGCCACGCGCCACCGGCTTAGCTAGTGATGGAGTAGTACCGATGTAGGATAGCTAGGCCGGGAGTAGGATGGTAGCCACATTTTGCCGACGTAGGTCGGACTTTAGCATAGGGTAGTAGCGAGATGATGGTAGTGGCGGTTGTACGAAAAAATTGGATCGGTGTGTATGACAACTAATGTATAAGGAAAATATGGTATTTGTATAGTACATATGTGCAGTTGGTAGTGTAGTATAGAAGAGCCTATTAAATTACTGGATTAAGTATGGTTTCCACCTATGCTTGATATGCTCATTTCTCCTGCAGAGATGGACAACACGAGTAACGTCATCGGTGATGTGAAAGGACGATTTGAGGATGCTCGTCTATCCGAGTTGGAGAGGCAATCGAAAGAAAATGATGAGTTGTTAGCAATTAGAGAGGCACAATTAATGGACAAGGAAGAGCAGATTCAAGTCAAAGACCAACAACTTGCGACCACAAACGCCACAATTCACCGGTTAGAGCAAGATTTAATCCAAGCGCACAATGCACTACTCGAATGAAGAACTTGGTGAGCCACCCCCGAGAACGAACCGAAGTTCACGAGGACCCCGTAGCGGAAGAACCCGATGAAGTCCCGGGTCCTCCGCTCAAGCTCGGTGATGCGTTCAGCCCGAGTGTCCTCCTCCCCACGAACACGCTTCCTAACCCGCGGCATCGGCATCGGCAGGGAACATGTTTAAACTAGTTAAACACTTCTTCCCACAGTAAAGAAAACGAAAAGACAACCCATCAAAGTACTACGAGACTAGCTAAGCCTATTCCCAGACTTCTTATTATAGCACTCAATATGACATGATGCATGCTCGACGGACTAACCATACGAACTATAAGTACACAAAACTACAACGGATAGTTAGTAACTACCCATAACCCGAACGTCGAACAGCTTAAAAAATCTAACTATTCTACATCCTTATAGGGCTCCGTACTCTCTCATACTCGAAACGTGTTAAGTTTTGAAAACGAGCTTGCGAACAATGTACTCGTTGCCCTCGAACTCGCTCCGATACCACTTGTGACATCCCTTCCGGGACACCTAGGAATCGGTATAGGGAAACACTTGACAAAGCGAGTTACAACAGCTCATCATCTCATACAAGCTAGAATATATACATCATGGTATAATACAACCAAGTTTTCGAAATACAAACATTATACAGCGGAAACTTAATACAATACCGAAGTTTAGAACACTAAGAGTCCGGCAGCGAAACTTATTCTTTTTACAACAAAAGATCACCTAGGACGACTAACGTGATGTACTCGAGCCCGTCGTACACCACGATCCTCATCCTTCACGGCGTCGGGATCCGTTCCCACCGGAGGGAACCACCCTCGGGCACCTGCTCCTCCTCCGGGAAGCTACCGTACGAGTCATGGTAGTACGACTCATGGCCTGAAATCATAACGAACAAACCTTGAGCATTCTAATACTCAGCAAGACCGACCCGTCAACGAGCACGCTAAGGCCGACGCCTAGTATGCAACGGCTTTATGGTCTGTGGGTTTGACTTTCTTGCGAAAATAGCGCTAACGGTGGATCCTTACTTTCAAGTTTTAGCTCCATGTTGAGTTTATTACCTAACCACTGTTTGCATCCTATAACTACTGCAATCAAGTTTGCAAGAAAAGAACATCTTTGACCAATAGTCTGTTTCGTCTCTCTTCCTCATCTTTCACTTGATTAACTACGATGCGACGAGCTAAACAAGCGGTACTCATTACTGCGAGGGACGAGTGATTCGAGTCGATTTTATACCAGCTGGCAAAACCCGACTACACGACGTATACGCACCACACTAGTCATATATGACAACCTTTCCCGCCAACACTTGGCGGAAGAATAGCCGTTTCCAATCTCCCCGGGAATATGGCGACCCCACGACTTCATCCGTGGGCGACCCATTTCCCTCCCGTGAGACTCCGATCTCACTAACAGCTATCAAAAGAGAGTTGGCTACGACACATCCCCGGGGTGGTAGGGTACATCGGCTTATCGGGCCCATTACACCGAGCATGTAGTACGGTACGTTCAAACTTGTTCAACTAGGCCGACAACGGTACGGTCCTTGACCGACACGGACGGGGCTACCACCTTGCAAGACCTCGACCTCGTCTTGCCCTTTCTCCTACGGGGCCCGTCCGGTGTCAATTTCATGAACACCCTCTTCAAAATTACCGATAACAACGGCAAACACTTAAAGCCTCCATGCTTTAAGATCACCTGAAACAACTACCGTTGCCACTATGAATTAAACCTAGCTTCTATTGAGCTATCTCGTACCGATATATCACGAATATAGGGAACCTATCTCATGCATCTAGGGTGTCAATTAATCCCTATCACCTAGTGCACAACCGGAGCTTAACTACTGTGATAAAAGTAAAAGACTTTAAAACATAGGTAGGATGCACCGGGGCTTGCCTCGATTCACGTCGGCGTTCGCTTCCTCCGTGGTTGGGTCGACGTCGATGTTCACGTCTCCTGCTTCGCCTCGGACGGAACGTTGATCACGTCAGGACCTAGGTTGATCATTAATACGTCGTGAATCAGCAACATGCGTGCATGAATGCGTATGATATGATATGTAATGCTTTCATCGACATGGTCGTTAACCGACAGTTAATAGCTATAATACCGATATGCAACGACACATGAAATAATAAACTATGATTACATGAAATGGCGATGTTTATGCTTAATTTTAGGAAATACTTTTAATAAAAACTTCCGTCTGCAGTATCTCCTTCTTTTAAACAAATCCTTTTCTTAAGAATAAACAATAATTAGCATAAAAAGAATAACTTTTCTTAATCAAAAGAATGAAATTAATTAAAACTTATGAAATTAAATTCTCAAAATAGATATTTTAATACATAAACAGATAGAGAGTAATTTTACGCATCTAACAAAACTGGTTTTATATTTTTCCGATTTTTCTTTAATTTTCTACGAATATTTAAAATTGTGGAAGAGGTTCTGTCCACACGGATAGCTATAGGATTTGGCCACACGAGATCCAGGCGTGGCCACACGGGATCCGGGCCGTGTGGCCCGCGGTGTGGCACCGCCGCGACGGCCGGAGACGGCGGCGCGGTGGCCGGAGATGGCCGGAGGTGGACCAAGCTTGCATCTAAGGTGTTTTTCGCGATCTCCATGCTACGAGGAGCACGGTGGTGTCACGGGCTCGGCGAGGAGATGGCCGGAAGGGGCCCCACGTCGAGCGGCGGCGCGGGTGGAGCTCCGGCCATGGCGTGAGCTCACTCGAATGCTTAGAAATTGGGGGAAAAGTGTTCCGTGAGCATGGGATGGACATGAGCAGTGGCGGCATGGGGACAAATCACCTTGCAAGCGGCCGGTGGGGGTGCTCGACAAGCGGGTGCGCGGTGGCGGTGGACCGAGCTCCGGGAGGACGGCAAAATCCGCAGCAACCTATGAAGGAAATTCGATGATGAGTTGATAGGAGATAGAGTTGGAGGTTACGCGTCCTCGAAAGAGGAAGGGGAAGAAACAACGCACCGTGGAGGATGAATCGGCCGGCGCGGCAAAGTAACACGGTGGTGACCGGCTAGGGAAACCTTGCTTCGACTCCGGCGATTTAGACGGCTGGGCTCGATTGAATGGTATGGGAAGTGGAAGGGAGGTGGGGCGGCTGCTCCGGCGGCCTTGGTTTGGACGGGGAGCAGCCGGAGCGGCTTACCGGCGTGGGAGCGAGAGAGGCGCGGCAATGGCGGGGTGCTTCGGTGGCGCGAACGGGAGAGACGAGCTATAAAGGAGGCGTCCCGTACTTATCACAGCTGGGCAGCGCAGAAGCAAGCGAGCAAGCGGGAGGCGTGGCACGCGAGCACGCGGGACGCGCGGCCGGGACCTTCCCGAACGGCGGCGGGCGGTGCTGAGAGAGGAAGGACAGAGAGACCGGTAGCCGGGCCCGCTTTGGTATTTTACAAAAACACCCTTCGATTTTTGACAATTTGGAAAAAGGACTTAATGGTCTCCAAAAAATCCCAAAAAACACAGGGTTGCTTAAAATCAAATTTCAAACACTTTTTGTTTTAAGCCCAAGTCCAAATTCGAATTATTTTTCGGGATAAAAATTCATGTTTAAATTTAAAACTAAAACTTTAATTAATTCTTGTAGGTGTTTTTACAAAGGAAATAATTTAGGGAAAAACTCCATAAATCTTTTATTTTTATGTTTGACCAAAAGAAAATGTCAAACACAAGAATTTATTTTTATTTGCATTCTTTTTAAGAAAGTAACTCGACTTAGGTTAAAACGACATTTCATGTGCATTTTTGACATAAAGTCAAACGGTTTCAAAAATGCAACGTGATGCCATGATGCTTAATGACATGAAATGCACTTTTATTTATTAGAGTTGTTACAAGAAGAGGAGGATCCTGAAGAGATAATGGACGTCGACTCAGTGATAGACTTCACGGAGATTCCATGACTCGGAGGATGAAGGGTCCGAGGTAGGAAGTTCCAAGAGCCGAGGAGGCGACGTCAAAAGTTTGCGAAGAAGATTAGGGTTGTAGCGAGTAACGAGTGAGGAAGTTAGTATGTAATATAGGTATCAATTTAGTAACAAGCATGGTGTAACCATGCACGAGTGTCGCAATAAGGGTCGTTGTAAATTGGATGGTCGGATATGTGCATATGGTTTTGGTGGTTGTTATAATAAGACTGTTGTTACATAAAAGTTTATCTTGGAAATTTCTCATCCATGTATTCCTGTTCCTTCCATAATTATGTTGGAATTGAGATGTCTAACGTGAATTTTTCTTAGATAGAATGGTTGGAACAAGGAGACGGGATGATCCGGAAAGTTTGCATCGGAGGGCGGAATGCCACCACCATCCCCTACCTTGGCACGAGGCTATTGCAACCGTGTCTGGATTCCGTGCCGAGCACTCTATTTGAATTTTCCTGTTCATGGTCGAGATTGCTTGCTTTTAACTCTTCCCTGGTCGATCTTGCCAATTGTTAATAAGATTACAAGTAAAAGTATGGAGGATATACTAGTAGTCCGTGAGTACCCGGATGTCTTTCCAGACGACTTACCGGGTCTACCGCGGATAGAGCGAGTAGAGTTTAAGATAGAGTTACAACCTGGAACAACACCAATATCAAGGAGGCCGTATCGGATTCCACCAAATGAGCTAGCGAGTTAAAGGTGCAATTAAAGGAGCTATTGGATAAGTGGTATATCCACCCATGTTCGTCACCTTGGGGATGCCCAGCCTTGTTCGTGAAGAAAAAGGACAAAACATTAAGACTATGTGTGGATTATAGACGTTTGAATGAAGTCACCATCAAGAACAAGTATCCCCTTTCTCGGATTGACATCTTGTTTGATCTTGATGGGAGCAAAAGTCTTCTCCAAGATAGATCTTCGCTCATGATATCATCAGATTAAGATTAGAGCTGAAGATGTATCGAAGACGGCATTTTCCACCATATATGGACTTTATGAGTATTTGGTGATGTCTTTTGGATTGACCAATTCACCAGCACACTTTATGTACCTCATGAACTCGGTACTCATGCCGAGCTGGATATTTGTCGTGGTATTCATCGACGATATATTGATCTATTCCAAGTCGGAAGAGGAACATGCCAATCATTTGAGGATTGTACTCGCAACGTCCGAGGGATCATCGGCTATATGCCAAGTTTAGCAAGTGCAAGTTCGGTTAAAAGAGGTGCCTTTCCTGGGGCACGTGATATCAGCAGAAGGAGTGGTCGTTGACCTGGGTAAAGTTCAAGAAGTGTTGGACTGGAATCCGCCGAAGTTAGTCACCCAAATCGAAGTTTCTTAGGAGTGGTGGGTTACTACGGAAGATTCATTCTAAACTTTTCAAATATTGCCAAGCCCATGACCAAATTGTTGGAAGGATAAGAAGTATGAATGGAGCAAGGAGTGTGAAGGAGCTTCCCAAACGCTCGAAGAAATTGCTCACAACAGCCCCGATGCTAGCTCGACCAGATTTGACGAAACCCTTTGATGTGTACTTGTGATGCATCGAGAACTGGACTTGGAGGTGTTCTAATGCGGGAGGGTCGAGTGATTGCCTATGCCTCTTGATAGCTAGGCGTCATGAAGAACACTATCCAAACACATGACGTGTGTGACATCCCCTCCGGGACACCCAGGAATCGGAACAGAGGGACACTCGACGAAGCGAGTTACAACGGTGTATCATCTCATACAAGCCAGAATATATACATCATGGTATAATACAACCAGGTTTTCGAAATACAAACATTGGTGCTGCGGCAATATAAATCTTATTGAAATTTAACAACCTATGAGTAATGCAGCGGAAACTTGTACTTTATACAACAAAAGACTATTAAACGATCAACGTGATGCACCGAGCCCTTCGTACATCACGGTCCTTCCTCTTCACGATGTCGGGATCCGTTCCCATTGGTGGGAACCATCCTCGGGATACTCCACTTCCGGCAACTACCGTACGGACTGTGGAAGTACGACTCGATTCCTGAAAAGCATAACGAACAAACCCCGAGTATTCTAATACTCAGCAAGACCGACTCCGTCAACATGGCACGCTAAGGCCGACGCCTAGTATGCAAAGGCTTTCCGGTCGTGGGGTTTTTCTCCTTTGCGAAACCAGCATTAAAGGTTGGATCCTTACTTTCAATGTTTTAGCTCAGCATTAAGTTCATTAACCTCTAGGTTTGCGGTCTATCACTATTGCAATCAAGTTTGCAGGAAAAGATAACTTCCAACCAACAATCCTTTCATTTCTCTTCCTCCATCTTTCACTTGATTAACTACGATGTGACACGGTGAACAAGCGGTACTCATTCTGCGTGGGACAACGATTCGAATCGATTTCACCAGCTGGGAAAACCCGTTTACACGGCGTATACGCACCCCATTGGTCGCATACGACAACCTTTCACGCTAACTCCTGACGGTGGCCGGGTTAGTCTCCCATCCGCCCGAGAACCCGGGGACCCCACGCGATACCCGTCCTCGACGTTATCCGTGAGCGACCACCCATTCCTCTCCCTTTGAGACATGAGGCCTCGCCTCATTGTCCAGCCAATTAGGGGATGAGCTACGTCCAACCACCGAGGCAATTAGGTTACATCGGCTTCCCGGCCCCATAAACACCAGCATGTAAATCGGTACGTTCAATACTTGCTCAGCGGGGCCAACAACGGTACGGTCCTTGATCGACACGGACGGGGCTACCACCTTGCAAGACCTCGTCTTTGCCCTTTCTCCTACGGGACCCATCCGATCTCAATTTCATCTTCATCTTCATTCTTAATTTCAACTTAAAAGACATCAATCAACTTAAAGCCTCCATGCTTTAAGATCAGACCGTATCATCTCGCGAGTGTGCTCAGCACCACTCGACTTCTACCGTAGCCCTGTGAATTAAGCGTAGCAACTATCGAAATACTAAACCAACGTGGGATAAACGAGTAACATAGGGATTCTACTCATGCATCTAGGGTGTCAAGCAATTCCTATAACCTAATGCACAATCACGACGTAATAACCGTGAATAAAGAAAAGACTTTAAAACATAGGTGGGATGCACCGGGCTTGCCTTGATTCGAGTCGGGGTTAGCTTCCTCGATGTGCTCGGTCGACTTCGAAGCTTCCGTCTCCTTCCTCGACTTCGGACGGAACCTCGATCACGCCGGACCTAGGTCGACCAACAATACGTCGAGAATCACAACCATGCATGCATGAATGTTCATGAGATGATGTGCAATGATTGAATTACCCAAGGTCGTTAATTAGCCATTAATCATTACTTAAGTTCATTACTTTGCAATTAGTAATTAACAATTAATCATGTTCGTTAAGCAATAAGTAACAATTGATCATGCTCATTAATTATTGCTTAATCAAGGTCATTACTTAAAAATTAATCATTAATCATGTTCATTAATTAATAATTAATCAGGTTCATTCATTAATAATTAACCATACTTTTAAACAACAATTATAAATGCTTAACGACATGTGATAACACTTAAGCTATTAATTTGGAATCACATGAAATGACGGTCTTTATGTTCAATTTTGGAAAACAGTTTTCACAAACACTTTCGTCTGCAGTATCTCTAATTTTTAAAGAAATTTATTTTTCAAAAACAATTAATAATTATCATAAAATAACAAGTTATTTTAACTAAAGAAAAGGACTTAATTAAACTATGAAATTATAATTTCTAAAAATAAGCATTTGAATACATAATTAAATAGAGAATAATTTTATGAATCCAAAGAACTTTGTTTGACATTTTTCTGATTTTTCTTGAATTTTCTACGAATTTTTGAAGTTTGAATTAAATCTGAAAATAGATAAATTTGCAAAAGGAAATAATGAGCTCGTGGGCCGAAATGGCCAGGCCCACTCGGTCGGCAGCCCAGCGACCCATCTTGGCCCAGGAGCCCGCGCAGCCCGACGCCGGGACGCGCGTCCATGGCCGCGGCGGAGGTGGCGGCGCGTGCGAGTTGGGCGGAAAACGATCAAACTTGGCGGAAAAGGCTCCCACACGCTTCTCGTGACATGGAGAACCGAGCGGTGAGGTCGCCGGCACTAGAGGATCACCGGAGAAGCGCCGCCGGCGAGCGGTGGTAGATGCACAACTCCGGCGAGGTGTAGGGCTCGCCGGGGTCAACGAAAATTGGGGAGACAGACTACCGGGAGCACCTATGCAGCATGAGCAATGTCGTCACGGTGGTGGTAGACCGTAGAGATGGCCGGAATAGGAAGGTCGACGGCGAGGTGCGGATGACGAGAGCCCGAGTTGAAAAAAATGGTGAAATTGTCGGTAATCCATGGACGATTCTCAACGTGAGTTCCAACCGGCACTAGAGGAGCTTCATGCGCACACATGGGAAGATAGAGCGGGCAAGAAGACTAACCATGGATGGCGAATTCCGAGACGGGGCGGTGGACGATCGTGGCGACGGCACTTGAGGGAATTGCTTCGTTCTTGAGCTCTAGTGCGGGGAGTTCGATTGGACGCCACGGTAGGGGGTGCTGGCTCGTCGGGGGCTCGCCGGAGGCGGCCGGGCGGCGGAGACCCGGAAGCGCGGTGCTTCAAACAGGAGAAAACCGAGAGAGGAGAAAAAGGAAATGAGCTCTAGCTTTTATCCCCAACTCGCGGAAGGTGGAGGTGGCGGCGGGCTCGCTGCGTGGCACGGGCTGCGGAGGACAGGCGCGTCGGCCGGAAGCTGGTGCGTGGCGCCGGTGGTAAGGCGGTGCGGGGTGAGGCGGTTCGGACGGGGAGAGAAAGAAGGAGACCGCTCGTGGGTCCGTGGTCGTTTTACAAAAACATCCTTCGCCTTTGGTTAAATTGGAAAACATACTTCCGGCACTCGAAAAATTCTGCAAAAAATCAGGGATGTATTTGAAAGTATTTTAAACACTTTTCCTATTAAGCCCAGGTTAAGATTCCAAATTATTTTTGGATTAAAAATTCAAGGATAAATTAACAAAAGAAACTTTGTTTATTTCTTGCAAATATTTTCACAAGGCAAAATAATTTCAGGAAATTTTCATAAATCTTTATTTATAATATTTGAGCCAAAGAAAATGTTAAACATGAATTTTCTTCTTATTTTATTTCTTTTTAAGCATTGCCTTTACTCTTTAGCTATTTTGATATTTTATGTGCATTTCTCAACATAAAGTTTTGATATCTTCAAAATTGTAACAACATGATGAAATGCTCATGATGACATGAAATGCGGTATTTTTCCGAGAGTTGTTACAACGTGGAATTAGCAGGAGTGGTTCTTGCATTGAAGAGCTGGAGACACTATCTTTTGGGAAATTTAGTACATCCGTACACGGATCACAAGAGTCTCAAATACATCTTCACTCAAGAAGACTTGAATATGCGTCAACGAAGATGACTAGAGCTAATCAAGGATTATGAAATTGAGATTCACTACCACCCGAGGCAAAGCAAATGTCATAGCCGATGCTTTGAGTTGCAAGGTTCATTGTAATAACCTCACGGCTCAACTATTGACACAAGCACCTACACGAGAAAGAGGTGAGCCCGGTCTTCGGATTCATCCATATGGAGCCTTGACCAATTTGTCTCTTATCCCTACCATTCGCGAAGAAGTGGTAGCAACTCATCAGAAAAATGTTGGTATGGAGCACATTAGAAGACAACACAAAAAGGGCCAAGTCAAATGCTTTAGAGAAGATGATGAGGGAGTTATTTGGTTCAAGAACCGACTGGTAGTGCCGAATGTAACGTCCCGCCACTCGGGTCGGGCCCGCTTACACCCGACGACTTAATAGGCCCTCAAGATTTCTCCACGGATCAACACTAGTCTTTTCTCGCACACTTTGTCCTCACTCATGCACACCCGAGAAATCACTTCCCGGTCGGTCACCCATCCCTAAATTGCTCCGAGGCCAAGCACGCTTAACCTTAGAGTTCTTTAGAGATAAGCTTCCGAAAAGAAGTTGCAACTTGTTGACATGAGTATTCTATCAATCCTATTAAGCCATCGGTCAGGATGTTACACACTCACCCCTTAGAGGACCGACGTCCTCGTCGGTCAAACCCGAGCCAGGAACTTCCTCTCTTAGCCACGTCCATGTGTCCACTCGCCGGCGCATGTGCCATGCCGTGTGACCACTCCGGCCCACACCGACCATGCACACCATGCTCGCACACGTGCAACACACGCGCCCGTGAAACCGCGAGAGTCGGCTCGATACCATCCGTAACGTCCCGCCACTCGGGCCGGGCCCGCTTACACTCGATAGCTTAATAGGCCCTCAAGATTTCTCCACGGATCAACACTAGTCTTTTCTCGCACACTTTGTCCTCACTCATGCACACCCGGAAATCACTTCCTGGTCGGTCACCCATCCCTAAATTGCTCCAGTGCCAAGCACGCTTAACCTTAGAGTTTTTTAGAGATAAGCTTCCGGAAAAGAAGTTGCAACTTGTTGACATGAGTATTCTATCAATCCTATTAAGCCCTCGGCCAGGATGTTACACCGAATAACTTAGTACTTCGCAAGAAAATTTTGGATGAGGCTCATACATCTAAGTATTCGATCCATCCCGGAACCAATAAGATGTATGAAGATCTAAAGCGAAGATATTGGTGGACACGAATCAAGCGGGAAATAGCCAAATATGTTAATGAGTGTGATATCTATCGACGCGTCAAAGCAGAGCATTTGAAGCAAACAGGTCCACTGGAACCCTTGAGTATTTTCGAATGGAAGTGGGAAGACATCAGCATGGATTTCATTGGTGGGTAACCGTTAAGCTCACGAAAACATGAGTCCATCCGGGTTATTGTTGACAGATTAACCAAGTCAGCTCACTTTATACATGTACATACCTGCTATATGTCGGGTACCTAGATTAGGGAACCCTAATCGGGGTACTTAATCATCGTCATAGCTGGCTAACAGCTCCGCCTTGTACGCATAAAGGATACGAAGTGGGGCCCGAAACCTCCGCCTCGCCCGACCCCGAGTCGGGCGAGGTCCACAACTTCCGCCTCGCCCGACCCCGAGTCGGGCAAGGTCCACGACTTCCGCCTCGCCCGACCTCGGGTCGGGCGGGCCCACGATCTCCGCCTCGCCCGACTCGGCGTCGGGTGGGACCGCAATCCTCGCCGCGTTTGCCTTTGCTTCGTGGAGAAGCGACCTCACCCACCGGATGGGGAAGGAGTTACGACGGGCCGGTAGGGTGCAATTACAGCGCTCGGGAACTCGTCTCACCAACAGGACGTGATGTGACCGGCGCAAGCACTCTCCTCGTCCCGTTCCGCGCCGCCGCGCACTAGTGCTAGCTTAGCTGCAGAGCAGCGTGATCATTACCAAGCCCATGATGGCCGGTGACCGGACGGAGGCCGGGCGATTGACGGGACAATAGCCTATGATCCGTCCCGTGGCCGACCAACGCGTCCGCCTAGGCCTCGTGAAGGCTACGAAAGCCGGGCCCGCGGCCTCCGCCTCGCCCGACTCCGGATCGGGCAGGTGCACCACTTCCGCCTCGCCCGACTCGAGATTCGGGCGGGCCCAGCCGGTCCTCTCCTCTCCCGTCCGGGACTCGGCGGGCTCGGCGGTCCCCGCCTCACCCGACTCGGGAGCAAATGGCTTCCTCATGAAGCCTCACAGTGAACAGGATCGCCATAACTCCGCTCGGGAACTCACCAATCCACAGGGATCGGGTGAGATCGGCGCAGCTCCTCTTGTCTCATCTTCACGCGTCGCCCGACACCCCCGGCACGACGACAAGACGCGAGGCGTCAACACCATCTCCGCCGCAGCCATGATGAACGGGAGTGACGGATGGAGACCGCCATGCGACGAGACGGCTGCCACGGTGACGAGCGTGGCATTGACTCCGGCGCTACCAATCAAGACCGACCGTGCGCCGCACGCCCGAAGCGGCCCGCATGCGAGCAGTGGTAATGCACGGCGGCCCCGACCCCGCTTGGGACGACATGTAGTAACTCCGACCCCACCCGTAAGTGGCCCGGCCCTTGGACTATAAAAGGGACCCACGCACACGCGAGAAGGGGGGACGGACACCACGGATCGAGCTAATCGAACTCATCCGACACACCTCTAGAGCACATTGCAAACGCAGGCTTGGAGCAACCCTCCTCCCTCGCCTCCTTTGTAGCTCTTTTCGCAAGGCGAAACACGAACAATCCTCGAACCGGACGTAGGGCTTCAAGTGCCCGAACCAGCATAAACCACGCTCTCCTAGATCACCCAAGGCCCATCTCGAGTAGTAGCGTCGATCCCCTCCAAACACAAATTTACTTGTCGGCCGGTTTCACAACACCGACGGCTGGCGCGCCGGTAGGGGACCTCGACGCGTTCGACGATCTTGAAGATGGCGAGCTACACCGTCGATCGGACTCGGGGCGCCTCGTGAACTTCGGGAGCCCGGAGTTCATCGTGACCGGAGCCGGAGCCCGTCGCGCGTTCTCTCGCCGACCTCCCGGCCACTACACCACTTTCCCGCCGTGTCCGCCGGCGGGGAGCTCGCGGGCATGACGGACTCCGGCAGCGGGTCCGATACCGGCAGCCACCACCCTCGCGGGAGTGCATGATGATGGAGGCCGGGGACACCAGCCGACACCGACGGCGTCAACGACATGGGCCGCGCGGCCCCGGCAGCCGCCGGGCTCCCGGCCGGGGCAGCGCCGCCGTCCGCGGTGGTAAACACCGGCGGTGTCGGGAACGCACAGCCGCCGCATGCCGCGGTGCCACAACAGCAAACCCCTCCGGGAAGCCCCGAGCCCCGGGAGGAGGACGACCTAGAGCAGCCGCTCCGACGCCGACGCGAGGTCGCGGAGACCGAGCGGCAGCTGAAGGAGGAGCGCGAACGCCTCGAGTGCGAGGTGGCGCGGCGCCGAGCGCAGCGCGAACTCGCTCGCCGGCATGGGCGCGAAGCCCAAAGAAAGATCCCGGACGAGGCGAACCACCTCGTTCCCGTGTACGAGAGGCCCAGCCGGAACGTGGCCGCGGCCGCGACACCGATGCGTGCGCTTCCGCAACCGGTCAACGAGGACCAGCGGAGGATCCAAGAGGAGGTCGAAACCTCCCGGACTTAGCGGCCGTCCAACAGAGCCGAGCGTGAGCAGAGCTCCGCCGCACGGCGGAAAGAGGCCGGTGCCTCCTACCACACGCCAAGCCGGCCCGGGGACCGAAGGATTCGGCCCACCCAACCGCCGAGCAAAGCGGAACCGGAACTCGCCGTCGGTCCGGCGGCGGATGGGCGAGTCGCGCGACGCACGCGATACTCCGACCGCCCGTCGCCGGGAACAAAACCGCGCTCCAAGGCGCGAGCCGAGGACCACGGGTACGCCCCGGCGCGGAGGGCGATTCGATCCGGAGGAGGACAAACCCTCGGTTATGACGGGGCCCAAGGCCTTTGGGCTCGCCATTCGGCGGGCTCCGGTGCTCCCGCCGATTCCGGCCCCCAGACAACATCACCAAATACAATGGGGAGACGAACCCCGCATTATGGCCGGAGGATTACCGCCCGGCATGCCAAGCCGGCGGCGCCACCGACGAGCGGTTCATCATCCGCAACTTACCACTCTTCTTGGCCGATTCGGCCAGAATGTGGCTCGAGCACCTCCCGAGGGCTCGATCCACGATTGGTGGGACCCGGAGGAGGCCTTCATCGGCAACTTCCGTGGCACGTACACGCGCCCCGGAACCCGTGGGACCTCGGGACCTCGCCGGCAGCGGCGCACGAGTCCTTGAGGGACTACGTCAAACGCTTCTCCCGCAAGTGCAACACGCTCCCCAACCTCGCCGACGCAGAGGTGATCTCGGCGTTCATCGCCGGCACCAACAACGAGGGGCCGGTGCACGAGCTCGGCCGCAACAACCCGCGCACCGTCAAGGAGCTACTCGACGTGGCAACCAGCCACGCCTCCGGAGAAGACGCCGTGGATGCCCTCCTTCATCGAGCCAAGGGCAAGGCGAAGCGGAACGAGAGTTCCGGAGCGGGCCCATCCACCCCGCACGACAAGAAGCAGAAACAGAGGAAGAGCGGCGACCAGCACCGCCGCGACACCAACCTCGTCGCCGCCGCCGAGCGCAAGCCGAAGAAGCCGACCGCCGACGACGGCAAGAAGGGCCAGCACTTCGAGAAGATGCCGGAGGCGCCGTGTCCCAACCACGGCCGACCCGTCAACCACGCCCTCAAGGACCGCGGGCCGATGCTCAAGTTCCCGGGCACGAAGGCAAGGAAGTTCGACCCCAAGAGCCCCGGCCCCAAGAACGACGACGGCGACGACAAGGACGCGGACGGCGGTTTCCCGCAAACCACCGGCTGCCTCATGATCTTCGGGGCGGCGGGACCGGCTCTTCCAGCGGCACCGAAGCGAGAGCGGCGCGAGGTCTACGCCGCCGAACCTCGCGACCCCGGCCTACCTCAAGTGGTCCGAGGCGGCAATCACGTTCGACCGCCGCGACCACCCCGAGCGCGTTCCTCGACCCGGACGCTACCCGCTCGTCGTCGACCCCATCGTCTCCGACAAACGACCGACCAAGGTACCGATGGATGGGGGTAGTGGTCCGAATGTTTTGTATGCAGAGACTCTTGATGCCATGGGGATCGACCGCTCTCGGATCCGGCCATCGGCGAGCCCTTCCACGGGGTTGTGCCCGGAAAGACGGCCATGCCACTTGGGCAAATCGACTTGCCCGTCACCTTCGGCACGCCGATCAACTACCGCACCGAGACCCTCACCTTCGACGTGGTGGACTTCCCGGCGCATACCACGCCATCCTCGGCGACCATGTTACGCGAAGTTCATGGCCGTCCCCAACTACATCTACCTCAAGCTCAAGATGCCAGGTCCGAAGGGGATCATCACCGTGAGCACGTCGGCTCAGCGTGCTTACGAGTGCGACGTGGAGTGCCGCGAGTCGGCAGCGGCGCTCACCAACAAGTCCGACTTCCCACAAGTCGCGACTCGGAGTCGGAGGACACGCCGACCCAAAAGAAGGCAGTCGGCTCTTTCGAGCCGGCCAAAGACACCAAGATGGTGCCCCTCGACCCCGCCGACCCCGAGGGGAAGAAGGTCATCATCGGGTCCGCGCTCTCCGACAAATAGGAAAGCGCGCTCGTCGAGTTCCCGCGCGCCAACAAGGACATCTTCGCGTGGAAGCCTTCGGATATGCCGGAATCCCAAGGAACATCGCCGAGCACTCTCTCAACATCAAGCCGGGATCGAAACCGGTCAAGCAACGACTCCGCCGCTTCGACGAGGAGAAACGCCGGCAATTGGTGAGGAGTTAGCAAAGCTCCTTGCCGCCGGCTTCATCAAAGAGGTGTACCATCCCGAATGGGTCGCCAACCCCGTACTTGTAAAAAAGAAAACGGGGAAATGGAGGATGTGTGTTGACTACACGAGTCTCAATAAGGCGTGCCCGAAGGATCCGTTTCCCTTGCCACGCATAGACCGGATAGTTGATCGGACCGCGGGTGCGAAACCCCGTGTTTCCTAGATGCCTATTCGGGTTATCATCAAATTCCGCTAAGGATTGGTGATCAAGAGGCCACCGCGTTCATCACACCCTTCGGCACGCATCGTTACATCACTATGCCGTTCGGGTTAAAAAATGCGGGAGCCACATACCAACGCTGCATGATCAAATGCTTCGGTGACCTCATCGGACGCATTGTGCGGCATATGTGGACGACATCGTAGTCAAGTCCACTCGGACCGACGATCTAGTCGCCGACCTCGGCCGTGTTCCAGCGGCCGAGAGCCAACGGAGTCAAGCTCAACCCCGAGAAATGTGTCTTTGGGGTCCCGAAGGGGATGCTCTTGGGATACAGCTGTCTCGCAACGTGGCATCGAAGCCAATCCCGAGAAAATCGAAGCCATCGCGAACATGGGGCCGATAAAAACGTAAAGGGCGTACAAAGACTCATCGGCGCCTCGCGGCGCTAAGCCGTTTCATCTCCCGACTCGGAGAAAAGGGGCTGCCACTTTATCGTCTCGCTCAAGAAGTCGGACAACTTTGTCCGGACAGCTCGAGGCGCAAGAGGCCCTCGACCACCTCAAAGCCAAACTTTCAAGCGCGCCGATTTTGACTCCGCCGGTCGAGAAGGAGCCCTTGCTGCTCTACATAGCGGCAACAAATCGGTGGTGAGTACGGCGCCGGTGGTGGAGCGTGACGAGCCGGAAAGGCGCTCAAGGTGCAACGGCCGGTCTACTACGTCGCCGAAGTCCTCTCCGACCGCAAGACAAGGTGGCCGAAGATCCGTAAGGTGTTGTACGCGCCGACCGTCACTCGGCGCAAGCTTCGGCACTATTTCGACTCTCATCCGTGACAGCTCGTCTCCTCCTTCCCGCTTGCTGAAATCTTGGGTAATCCGGAGGTAGCGATAAAGATCTCGAAGTGGGCGCTAGAATTAATGGACCAGGGTATAGAGTACACGCACCCATCTCGCTATAAAATCACACACTCGGTAGATTTCATAGCCGAGTGGACAGAGACCCGCTGCTCGTGGTTCCGGCGAAACGGATCATTGGCGGCTGCACTTTGACGGCTCCCTCACGAAGAGGGGTGCCGGCAGCGGATGGCAACTCATCTCGCCGAGAGGTGCATGCATGCAATACGTCATCCGACTCAACTTTCCAGCCTCTCACAATGTGGCCGAGTACGAAGCCCCGCTTAACGGCATGAAGGCAGCGATTGACCTCGGGGATCCGTAGGCTCGAAGCCTTCGGCGATTCCCGCCTCGTCGTGGATCGGTGATGAACGAGTCAACTTGCACCAACCCGAAGATGGCGGCTTATCGCAGTGAGATCCGCCGTCTTGAAGAAAAGTTCGATGGATTCCAAGTCAAACATGTCCTTCGACGGGACAATGAAACGGCCGACTCATTAGCCAAGATGGGATCCAATCGGCCGCCAACGCCGAAGGCGTTTTTGCTTGCGACCAGGATGAGCCGTCTATCAAGGAGCCAACGGCGGCCGACCCCGCAAAGGGAGAACAAGAGCCAGCTCCGATCGAGGCCGCGGAGGTCCCGGTCGCCGAGCTTGGCGCCAACGACGACACAGCGGGTCCGGTCGATCCGACTCCCGACCTCGAAGGGGACTCGGGGCTGCGCCCGAGTCCGCAGATGACCGGCGGCAGCCCTACCTCGACTATTTGTTGCGGCAAAAATTGCCCCCGACGTCATGGAAGCGCGCCGCTCGCCCGACGCGCCAAAACCTTTGTCGTGATCGGCGATGAGTTATACGAAAAGGGGCACACCGGCGTCCTCCAACGCTGCATCCCTCTCGACGAGGGTAAGCGGTCGCTTCAGGACATCCATGGTGGAACGTGTGGACATCACGCCGCACCACGAAGTCTCGTTGGCAACGCTTTCCGACATGGCTTCTATTGGCCGACCGCGATCGCCGACGCCGAACAAGTCGTGCGCACTCGCGAAGGGTGTCGCATTACGCACGTAAAACACACCAGCCGGCCCAGGCCCCGCAAACCATCCCCATAACATGGCCGTTTGCCGTGTGGGGCCTAGACCCGGTCGGCCCGTTCAAAAAGGCACCAGGAGGCTACACCCACTTGCTTGTCGCCGTGGACAAGTTCTCCAAGTGGATTGAGGCAAGGCCGATAGGCAAAATCGACTCGGACCAGGCCGTAAAATTCTTCACCGACATAGTGCATCGGTTTGGAGTCCCAAACACAATCATCACCGACAACGGTACGCAGTTTACGGAAAAAGTTCCTAAACTTTTGCGACCACCGGGGCATCCGAGTCGATCGAGTCACCTGTCTCACACCCCCAAACGAACGGGCAAGTGTGAGCGCGCAAATGGCATGGTCCTCCAAGGATTGAAACCCCGGATATTCAGCAAACTCGTAACATTTGCCGGGAAATGGGCGAAAGAGCTCGTGCAGTAGTTGTGGAGCCCGAGGACGACGCCGAGTCGAGCCACGGGTCACACTCCCTTCTTCATGGTGTACGGGGCCGAGGCCGTGCTACCCACGGATCCGGATTATGGAGCTCCGCGCGTGCAAGCTTTCGATCCGTAACTCAATAAGCGTTATCTCGAAGATGCGCCGGACCAAATCGACGAAACAAGGGAAGCCGCACCGCCGCACTCAGCCGCATACCAACAAGCACTCCGCCGTTACCACGACCGCAAGATCAAGAAGCGCGCTTCGAGCTCCGGCGACCTCGTCCTTCGACTCCTCCAGGGGAATCAAGGCCGGCACAAGCTAACTCCGCCATGGGAAGGGCCCTACACGGTAGCCGAGGTGCTCCGCCCCGCACGTACAAGCTCAAGGACGCCAACGGAAACGTGCTCACCAACGCATGGAACATCGGGCAGCTACGTCGCTTTTACCCTTAGCTTATTGTTTCAGTTTTTTATGCAAATGAAATAAAGAGAAAACCTTTCTCTCTTTCTTGTTGTTTTCGACAAATGACGAATAAAGTCCAAATTTGCCGGCCGCCGACTCCCGACTCTCCCGAGTCTGGGGCTCCACCCGGCGGTGTGCAAAGGAGGCCGTGTGCGGGTCCCAGCTGTGCCCACGGCCGCGGAACTCACACGAAAATCCTCGCTGCGGGCCCGACTCTGACAAAACCTAAGCGCCGACGATGGCTCGCCGGTCCGACCGGTCGGCTCGGGACTCGACGCCTCTACAGCCTAGGAGCGGCCCGAGTTATCGCTCAACCGAATGAAAAATCTAAAGCAACTAGGCGGTCCGAAAGAGAAAGGAGTCACGAAAGGGCAAGAGTTTAAAATTTCGAACGAAGTTTAATCCCATAGTGCAAGTCCAACTCGGACAGACTCGGAACGCCAACGACCACTCGGCCGATCCGATCGGCCGACTCTGGACTCGACGCCCGGCGGCCAAGAGCGGCCTAAGTCACCAGTCAATCGAATGAGGAATCCGAGGCTACTAGATGGTCCGAACGAGAAGGAAGCCACAAAAGGGGAACATGTGAGAAATTTGGAACGAAATTAAAACAGATAACTTGTTTACAAAATAAGCGAGTTCTTCTTTATATCTTGGCCACTCGGCCGACTCAACTAACACGTTACATCACCTACTCGTCATGCGGCGACGGCGGCGGTGGGAAGGCGTGCGAGGCAAGGAGCTCGGCAAGCTTGGCGGCGATCGGCGCGGCTTTCCTCTTCATGTCCTCGATCTCCCGCTCGGAGAAGCCGGCACCATGCCCACCGTGCAAGCATGTCGAGGTCGAGGTTGTCCTCGAAGTGTGTCCGCTCCAGCACTGCAGTCCACGTAACCCCGGCTTCGAAACCGTCACGCCGCAGAGCACCAAAACGATTGGTGATGGAGAGAAGGCGCGACTCCAAATTGGTGGTCCCGGCGGCCGTGGCACCTCCAACTCGTTGCGAGGAGCTCGGCACCGATGCGGATTCGGCCGAGCCGAACTTCCTCCCGCCGCAGCCCGTCCGTGTCCATCTTGAGCTCCGAAAATAAAAACGAAGAAGAAATCATGAGACATGACACCAATCAAAAGCAAAATAGGAGGGATGAGAAAGAAAACTTACGATTAACCTCACTCTCCAACATCGAGAGCCGGGAAGTGAGCCCGGAGACCGACCGGGAGGCGGCCTCCTTGAGCTTGCGCTCGGTGTCCGTCGCCTCGCGCGCGCCGCCGCGTCCTCCTCGGCCTTCGACGCCTCGCCACCGCCGCCTCGGACCTCGGCCAGCCGGGACTCGGCCACTTGACGAGCACTCGCGGCATCGGACTCGGCCTTCTTGGCCCTTTCCTCCGCCGCCTCGGCCCTCTTGGTGGCTTCGGCCAGCGGGACTCGGCCGTCCCGCGCGCATCATTGGCCTCGGCCGCCACCCCGGCCGCCTCGGCCCTCTCCTTCTTCGCGTCCTCGGCCTCTCGGATGGCCCCGAGGGCTCGCTCCGTGGCGCTCTGCGCCTCCCGGCCAAGGCGGGCCCGTTCCCTTCTTGGAAGCGGATGCGTGCATGCTTGGCCCGGCTCATCATATCCAGTGGTCCGAAAAGGAGGAGAAAATCATGAGCGAAGCAAAAAGAGACCGATATTCCGCGAAGGAATGAACATGCGCTCACCTCGGCCGGCTCCGCCGCCGACCTAACGAGATGGAGCGCCGCGCCCAAGACATCGGCGGCCCGGCCGCAGCCGTGGCGGAACGCGCCCCAAATTGTCCGCTCCGCCGGCTCGTCAAACGTGTGCGTCCGCCCTTGGGGCCCCACAACGCGCACGGCCCCCGGCTCCGCGAACGAAGGCGGCGGTGGCCGGTGCGGCGTGGCGGAGGAGCTCGGCGGAGGTCCCCGCGGCGGAAACAGCCGCGAGCCGGTGGCCACCATCACCATGGCCAACGTTGGCGCCCCGCCATGGTGCTTGCCGCCGAGGGGCCGGCGGGGATGGCGCAGCGGGAGCCTCCGACCCCAGGGCCAGCCGCTTCCGAGCCCCGGCCAACGGACTCCGCGGGATGCGCAAATCAATAAACCGAAAGACGAGAAAGAAGAAAGAAAGACGGAAGGAAGCAACACTTACCGGCACGGTTGTCGTTTGGGTGGCGGGTTGACCGCCGACCCGAGACCCTCACGCCGCCTCTTGCCAAGTGCCGCTCCGGGGCACTCGCGCCGCCGCTGTCGCGGGGGCCGACGTTGCCGGAAGACTCCGGCGCCGTCGCCGGCCTCGGCGTCGCAGATGAAGAGGCCATGGAAGCCGGCGCGGCCGTACTCGGACCCGACAGGGTTGCGGCCACCGCCGGAGCAGAGCCGCCGACGGACACGCCACTCGGCGCTCGAACGGACACCGGCGAGGCCGCCGAGGCCATCGTCACCGGCGCTCGGATGGACGCCGACGGGCCGCGGAGGCCATCGCTGCCATTGTCGTCGAGGCGAGCCCTCCCGCCACCGCCGCCGCGCTACGGTCACCACGGCCGACGACACCGCGGCGGCCGAGGCCATCATCGCCCCGCCATGGTCGTCGCCGCGGGGACCTGGTGTGTGAGCGCCGGGGGCGGCGTGGTGACGACCGTGGACCCCGTGGCGGTCGGCGTTGTGGTGGTGGTGGGCGCCGAGCCGGCGCCGCGGCGCCGGCATGCGCTCGGCCCGCGGGGAGCCCGGCGCTCCTTCCCGGCTTGGGCCGGCGTGCGACGTGCCGACGTCGTCCCGGCGGGGTCCACTTCCGTAAGGGCCGGCCGAGTCGTGCCCCCGCTCGATGTCCTCCTCCTCGGCGAGCTCGTCGATGGGAGGGGACATGTCGACGAGTTCCTCGTCGTCACCCCAATCGTCGCCGTCGGATTCGGTGCCGCCGCTTCTCGGAGATGACGATCCGGCCCGAACGGCGCCGGCGCTCCTTCTCCGCCTTCCGCCGCTGCCGCGCCGCCTTCCCGGCCTTCTTGGCGTCCTTTCGAGCTTTTTGCTCCTCGCCGCGCGCCCGATTGATGGCCCTGACGTCGGCATCCTCGGCAATGGGGCGGGGAAGGAATAAATTGCAAACCTCTCTCGCAAACACGTAAATAAGTGGGGGCGACAGCCGCGAAATGAGAAAGATAAGAGAGGTCGGAACTTAAGACCGACTCACCCGAAGGCAGAATTAAAAACTTACAAACAAAATTGCCCCTCGTTCCGGGAGCATTGGTGGGTGGTTGGGGACCGGCCACTCGAACCGGTCCCACGCGGCGGCCGTCTTCAAGCATCGCCTCCGCGAGTCGGGCCTTCAACTCCCGGAGCGAAATCCGAGGGTCCGCCCGGGGTTCACCATGCAGTGTTCCCTCCCGTGCGAAGTCACCTCCCATTTCCGACATCATCCGACGCCGGCCTCGCAGCGGTGCTAGCCGGCGCAGTGGTAGGAGCCAATGACCCCAACGCCGGTCACGCCGGCTCGGTCGAGCGCCTCGACCGCGTCCAACAGCCGCGGCGATCCCCCTCTTCTCGTCGGCGGGCAC
Organism: Chloris gayana; assembly: GCA_031894775.1. NCBI lineage: Eukaryota > Viridiplantae > Streptophyta > Magnoliopsida > Poales > Poaceae > Chloris > Chloris gayana. Next base: position 2,048 of record JAUNZO010003058.1, on the reverse strand, counting down.
CCCGAAGTGCCACTTCTCCGCGCGGCGTTGATGAGGTTGCCGGTGAACTCGGGAGGGGTGTGGCAGCGGTGTTCCCGAGGTAGAACCACCGCTCGTGCCAGCCCTTGTTGGAGCTCGGTGAGGGCGATGGGGATGTACTTCTGTTCCGGCCGCCCGCAGCCGGAAGTCGGCGCCGCCGATGGGGACGGCGCGAGGGTTCCTGGCCGCGTCCTTCTTCGTCACCAACCGGCAATCGAAGAAGTGTTTGAATAGCCTCGAAATGGGGGCGATCCCCAGAAGCCCTCGCACAGCCGCCACGAAGGCGGCGAGGTGCCGGATGGAGTTGGGGTTGAGGTGCTGCAGCTCCAGCCCGTAATGGTGGAGGATGCCGCGGAAGAAAGGGTGAGGCGGCATTCCCAAGCCGCGCTCGTGGAAGTGGCGGAAGGAGACGACGTAGCCGTCCGGCGGCGCCGGCAGGGCCTCATTCCCCGGCACCGCCCACTCCATGGCGTCGGTGCGCGGCATCGGAGTCCGCGCGCGACAAGGGCCTCGAGGGACCCGACGGTGCAGCGGGACGGAATCCAATCCGCCATGGCAGTGGCTTGGATCGGATGCGCGACGGTGGATTAGGGAGAAGTGAAGAAGGCGGCGAGCGGCGGACGCGGCGAAGAAAGGTGAACCGACGGAGCACGCGAGAGCAAAGGAAGGGGACGGGTTTGTTGCGAGCGCGAGGTGAGAGAGAGGTAACCGGATGCGTCTCCCTTTCCCTTTAAATAGCGGTCATGTCAACCGCCCCCGCGGCGCTTCGACTCCCGCACCTCTACCGTTCCGCGATTTAACCGGGTGCAGAACCGAAGAGGCCGCCGCACGCGCCTCGACGCGGAGCCATAATGCGAACGCAAGTTTCGCATCCACAGCCGAACCGCCGCGAGATGCGCGCCATCATGGAAGGCGAACCGTTGCGCTTCGACGGCGCTCGATGACGGGCCGATTGGGCTTGGAATCCCATGAGGCCCGCAGTAGATAAGGCTAGGGGATGAAAACGCCCCGACGCCCGCTTCCGACCCGGGGTTCGAAGGGCGGCCCCGCGAAAGGGTTCGGACGCCCGCCCTTGGATAAAATTAAGTGAGGGGTTGTCGAGAGGGATCCTTGGCGATCAACACCCGTGCACCGTAGCACAATGGGCCTCTACCGATAGCGTCCGAGTCCGAGTTGAAAAGCCGTGGTCTTGAATCCCGCGAAGGGAGGGCAACGAGCCCGCCGACCCCGATCGAAAGGGGTCGGAAATCACAAAAGACATGCACTCGGATATGAATGAGGCCGACTCCCGCTAGTCTCCATCGGATCCCCGCTAAGGGCAAGCCGAGGCCATCACTCTGACATTCCCGTTTGGAGCTTAAACGAGCACCACGCATCGAACCATCGAGGAATGACGTGGCCGCTCACCGCACGCCTCATCTTATCACAAAGATGCGTGGGTGTGAACGAAATAAAAAGACGAAACAGCCTCTGACGGATCCGAGCAACGAGCGAAGACTCGGGGCTCGCTCGCAAATAAACGATAAAACCGCTCAAAATCGCTAACCCTCGGCGCAAGTAGTTCTACTTGCCCCGAGGCTCGGAGCTACACCGCGGAGCGCCGCGCGCACCCACCGAAAAACAAATACACGGGAAAATCCGAGGATTTGTCGAGAAAAGCCTCGACGGCGACCATTTGCCCCCGGCCACCGCCAAGGCTCGGGGCTATCGTCTGGTACCTAGATTAGGGAACCCTAATCGTGGTACTTAATCACCGTCATAGCCGGCTAACAGCTCCGCCTTGTACGCATAAAGGATACGTAGTGGGGCCCGAAACCTCCGCCTCGCCCGACCCCGAGTCGGGCGAGGTCCACAACTTCCGCCTCGCCCGACCCCGAGCTCGGGCAAGGTCCACGACTTCCGCCTCGCCCGACCCTCGGGTCGGGCGGGCCCACGATCTCCGCCTCGCCCGACTCGGCGTCGGGTGGGACCGCAATCCCCGCCGCGTTTGCCTTTGCTTCGCGGAGAAGCGACCTCACCCACCGGATGGG
>JAUNZO010003057.1:0-14509 GCA_031894775.1 Chloris gayana | reverse complement strand
TGGTTCTGAACCAAACAGAGCCTTTCACATATTTTGGCCTTCCTTATAATTCTCATGACAGAATTAAGAAGTGCATGTCTTCGAAACAAGGAGGTGCGGTATTTGTGACAGATAGTGGTATGATTGAAGAACATAATTTAGCTTCTTTAGCAGATGAATTTTGCATAGAAATGTATTGTTATATGAAAAAGGAGAAAGTCCAAATTACTCCCTTAAGTATAGCCAAAGTCTAGATAATCTCCTAAACTACTGTTTGGTTCAGTTTACCCACAAAAATAATTTATTTAGTAATTGAACTTATATTTTTTGTTTCTCCATGCACAAGTCGATTATTAAGTTAAAATTTTATGAGGTGATAGTTCATATCACATTGCATGTCCAAAATTATATTTTAGAATTTTTGTCAATATTTTTCATACATTTTTGTATTACCATATCAATATATTATTATATTTCATTCTCTATCAAAATAATAATACAAAAATTCATCATATATATATTTTTCAACACGTGTTACAATATGTTTTAGCACCCTATAAAATTTTACCCTAAGACTCCACTTACTTGTGAAGAAACAAAAAAGATAAATTATGTTAGGGGTAAAATGAACCAAATTGCACTATTTTAAAGTTAAACTAAACCAAAAAATAGTTTAGGGGGTTATTCTAGACTTTAGCTATACTTTGGTGGAGTAAGATTGACTTTATCCTATGAAAAATCATGTACATATGAAATATATTTCAAATAAGTCAAGAAGGACTATACAAGGACAATTTGTTTTTTTTTCTAGAATAAGGATTTGGTTTTTTATCTTTACTTCGAAAAGCAACAGTGCAGCTGCGTCATGCGACTGAGCGACTCTACCCTCCCGTGAGCAGCAGGGCGCTGCTACTACAAGAAACATTAGTGACTACCATGGTTATGGTATTACCAGATCAGACCACTTCCATTGTTGACCAAGCATGCTCCTACTTCCTCGCTGGGACAGCACATGAATCACCTATTTGTCGAGTGGTCGTCCCCCTCCCTCGGACGCCGTACCCTCCAGCTCCGCCCGCCGCCGGCACCCAGGGAGATGAGCGCGTTCAGCGCGGACTCGTCCAGGACCGGCACCGCCGCCGCGCCCTCCTTCCACCAGCTGTTGTTGTACCTCCCTTGTCGTTGTAGCTCGCCATCGAGGCTGACGACCTCTGCCTCGCGGTCGCCGCGCGCCAGTGCTTCTCCTCAACGGAGGCGCCGTCCCTGTTGCTGTGCGTGCAGGTGAGCGGCCGTGGCAGCTGTGCATGCAGGTGAGAGCCTGCCATGCAGCAGCGTGTGCTATGGAGACAGGCGAGCAGCGGCAGCGTGCATGAGCTGCAACACCGGCAAGCCATGGGAACGGCAATAACTCAGAACGATGGACGGACTGATGTGAGGATGAAGAAGGTAGGACAGGGGCAGTTTTGTCTATAAAAAAATGGCCATGGGCATTTTAACGATAGTGACGACGCTTTGGTGGATATTTTATCCAAGCCCAATATTAGATGGGCATTTTACAGAAGCCCGTCCGTTCCGTGGGCATAGCAAAAATCTCGTCTCTTCCAGAATCATCGCCGCTTCTCTCTCTCTCTCTCTCTCTCTCTCCAGCGAAGCTTCAGTGCACGCCTCGTGTTGCCCACGCCTCTTCCTCCCCAGTGACCTGCCACCCTTCTGGCCGCCGCCGACGCTCCACCCCCGCCCTCCTTCCTCCAGGCACCCGACTCCTCTTCGCTCCCACGCACACAGACATCACCGCTCCTCAGCACCGGTGTAGGCGGGAGAAGCGAGGTCCAGACACGGGCCAAGCTCCTCCGACCGTCATCTAGTTGCAAATGTATATGCCATTTTCTAGCTCGAGAGGGCAAGGGCTGGTGGTATGTCGAGGTCCCAATCCTCCATGCCCGCCACCACAGTACCGGCCCCCTCTTCCCCATTCCCTCACGCAGGCACCCCATACGGCGCAGAGCTGTCTCCCATGGACCGGCCCAAGCGGTGGCGGAAGCTTGGCTGACCGAGCCGACCGGTGGATGCAGCATAGCACCGTAAAAACATGCTCGCACATGGGCCGTTCACGTGCAACAGGAGCCTCCACGACGTGAAAAATGGACGTGTCGCACGTGGAACATGGCCATGCCTGTCAAAATGTCCTCATTGCTGCAAATCCTTTCTCTGTCTACTTGAGACTATATGCTACTACCAACTACCATATGGTTCCTGATGCCATTCCCTGCCCTTGTCCTACACGATTTACGGACAATCTGGTAGCTTCTCTCTAATTTGAGTGTGGCATCGCTTTAGAATACTGGAATTTCTTTGTATTTGATGAGTCACGTTAAGCTTTGTGTGGAAATTTTATCCACACGAGGATTGGATGGGGAAGGAGAACCCAATCCAAGTGTGGATGGATTCTCCCATGTACATGGATCCCCGGTTGGTAAACAAAGCCTTTGGAAACGTGATTACATTCAAGTAGAAGTGCAATGGAGCTAAACAAATCAAGGCTTGTAGTCAAGGGTTGAATGAACACAGGATGAATTGACCACAGTGCTCAACACAAATTCACTATTTGGATATATGAGGAATCTTATCTTAAGGTTTGGCTTGGAATCATATCTGAAGGTGGGTACAATTATGGATATACTTTCCTTTGGGCAAAAAAAATGGTCGGAAGTTCTCCACCTTTTATGGTTTAAATTAGATTTAAATATACTAACACGACGATCCACAGCAGCAGAGAAAACTACAGGCTACAACATTCCTGTCAAATATTCATAAAGTGATGCAATACAATACACAAACAAGCAAGTCACGGCACCAAAGGATACAACATTCCTAGGTACAAAGTTTTGACTGGGGCGTTAGATGAGCATTGATTACAAGGCCTTTTTGGACAAGAAAATAAGTTACCTTTTGTATAGCTTCAATAGAAAAAATATATATTTAATAAGTGGCAAGAAAAAATGTACTTACATTTTGTTTGCATGATGCTTCAAAACATCCTTATTCAACAAGTGAAAGAAAACGTCCAAGCAAAGAAATGACAAAACATCTGTCACCTCCTACCAATATACTTTCATATTATGAATACCTAGGTCAGGGTTGCTTGTTTGAAGACAAATACTTTAGTGAAAGCACATATAAATCAAGCCACTTGGAAAAAAAATTGACATGAGGACCAAAGAGCGCATTATGCCACTAAAAATCTTTGTACACTGAAATTAACATTTCCATTCTGGTGTCATTGTTCTATGCCACTGTAATTTGTTGAGATAACCAGCAACGCCAATGGTACAAAATCCAAATATTGTAACAATAAATTTTCCTTTCCACAATAAAATATATATACATATTACAGTGTGAGGATTTCCATAGTATCATAATGTATATTTACTAAAAAAACCAGCCTAACTTATTGCATCCATGTATTAGTACATAGTATCGGCTCATTATGCCTGTGCAGAGGAGATGAGCTCTTGTTTGTTCAACCACTCCTGCCCACAGGCAACAACATGGTACCTTTTATCAAGGCCTTCACCGTTATTTTTTTTCTTACACATGAGAGTTGTACATCTTTATATTAGGAAGAGAAATTTGGTCGATGGCCATTCACGATGCCGACGATATTGGCAGCCACCGGTAGTCGTTACAAGATTTTCAATGTCGCTTTTAGGGTGTGTTTGTTTCACTGGATTGACTTGGACATGGCTATCCAATCCAGTGTTTGTTTCACCGTCAGCCTAGATAGGGTGGACAGGAATTGAGAATATGCTTCAAAGATATTGTATGAGCATATCCGGGAAATTTGGCCTACTCATCATGTATGGCCATTCACTGCAGCAGTTGGCGCACACTTGATGCCTCTTTGTGGAAAACGTGCCTGTTTCGCTCCTTCCATAGCTGTTGATTGCAGTAATCTCCAGGAATCCATGTAAGATCTTTTCAATTGTACTAACCACCCATGTTGATAGCTTGATTGATATCAACGGGTAACTCGGGATGGTGGTTAGTATCTGGTGGTTAGTATCGATTTGACCAAAGCAGTATGCCCGATTTCTAGGTTGGCAGACAGCCATGGACCTTGTCAGCGACTGGCTCCAGAACTGCTTTCTTGAGCTTGCCTGCCGAGAGTGGCAATTCCCAGGTTTGTGATTGGGAAGTTGGTTAGGTGGAAAGATAGGTGTTCTTGGATGCGAGCGAGGTCCTCCTCATTGCAGGAAATTGGCACTGCAGTGCATTTGCTCATGTTGATTTGTGGCCCGTTGCAGCACCGAAGATGTCTAGTATGGTCGTCGTTGTGAATCGGCTGCAGCATTTCGCCTTCTAGCGCAAACTTCACCCGTCGGTGTAGAACATCCATCACTAGTAAGAACAACATCGGCAAGAGACGGCCCCCTGCCACAGACCCTGGTTAGTTGAAATGGCCGTCCTGGTTCACCGTTGAGGATTCTTGTGGATGCTGTTTGACGTTGGAAATATAAGCATTTTCAGTTTTAGTTTAATCTAGAAATAAATCCTGAATATGATAAACAGACTGCTAACTAAATTAGACTGGTCTACGCAAGATCTAAACATGTCTAATAAGCACAAGAAGATGAACACATCTACCATACTATTAATAACTATCATGCAGAGATAGAACGCGAAGGCTAGTATGGAAGACATAACACAAGTAGAAGGTATGTACGATTTCGGCCTGACGGGTAGAGGAGTTGATGATGATGTTCAGCAGCGTCACGGCGAAGACAACGACGTGCTTGGCTCACGCGGCAGGGACGAAGACGCGCCGTGGTGGAAGCGATCGAGCAGTCGCGTAGAGCGCTTCCCAAAAACTTTATTCGCCTTCTCCCGGTGCAGGATCGTTGAAGGCGTTGGTTCCGGAAACCTGCTCTCTCATTCGCAGGTGCACGCCGATGATCGGGATGGAGTAGTCTTGGCGGTGTAGCAGCAGGACGAGGCTAAAACCCTAGGTAAGTGCGAGAGAAAGTTTCTGCGGCGACACCCGTACATTTATATAGGAGACACCGCTAGGGTTAGGCGAACCTAAATCGAGTCGGTTTTCAAAACAGAAAACGTATTTGACTCGCAGCAAAAATAAAGTGCAAAAGGAAGCCGCGCCCTGCAAGGCAAGGGGGCGGATTTGGATTTTGGATTTTGACGGACCATTCACGCAGGTGATGCGCACCCATCGTCCCCGCCCCGCCTGCCCCGAGCACGCGCGTGTGGTCTTCCTTCTCTCATTCTCACACTTACAAGGAAGGCAAGAGCATCCAAGTTTATAAGTTAGTCTCCCTCCACCTCCACTAGCAATGTGATACTAAAGATTGCACTCCCACCATCCCTATATGGGCCTTTGAGATTTTCTAGAAATTATAGAAGTTATAAATGAGCTTTGACCTAATAATTCCATCACTTGAAAGCAGGAGCGTGCGCCAGTTGTAGTGGCCTGAAGCCGAGGAACTGGACCACATGAGCGTGGATGATGAGTTGATGACTCATACCTTCAACAACCTGCTCGTCACCTTCTTGAACTTGAGTTCATCATTTTCCAGCTTGTTAGCTTTGATGTACCCATCTACCAAGTACTTGGACGTGAGAGTCGTTGATGTCTGGAATTGGATAGGGATCACCAGGAGCAAAGGATGGTGCCCAAATCGGCATGGCCATGGTTAAATCCATGACAGCTATGCCCAGCGGGAAGCGCCTAGTCCTCATGGCTTTAGATGCCTGATGGTGGCGCTTTCATGTTTCTGATTGTTGCGTTGATGGCGCGATGAGGAAGCTAAACCGGGGGCTTCTACGTAGCAATGGCTGTTCAGCACGAATAAATTGAGATTTAATTCCAACCACCTTTCACTAATGTTACTAGGTGATGATTAGTACGAATTGATTGGATGAGCATATATATACAGTAGTTAACAAAACCCAGAAAACGAAACATCATGGTTTCATCTGCAAATATATGGATTCAAACGAATTTAGTGTTCATTAAAGTAGAAAAATTAAAAAACACTAGAAAAAGAAACACAATGATCTTTTCTGGAAATATGCAGATTCCTACAAATTAAATAAAGAATAAAATTTCATATACAGAGGTTATGCATGTTTCTCGTTAAATTGGATACGACGCCTAGGTATCATGCGTGGAAGATAAGTACTCCATTCGTTCATATTTACATGTCTCACTTTTCTCCAATTACATATCATTCTCGCTTCTCAATACACATTTCCCTCTTCCCAATATAATATTTTCTCTTTCTACTACACCTCTATCTCTCTCCTCCTCGTTTTCAATACACCCACCTTTTGTACTTCTCCTTAGTTCGCGTGTCCAACTCTAAAACGACATGTAATAATGAACGGAGGGAGTAAAAGATAATTCAACCTCTAAGGCCAGTCTCAATGGAAGTTTCATGGACACAATTACCTAAAATGACACGTCATATAAAAATGTTTGAAACTAGGATGAAACACCCTTCTCTCAATGCATAGTTTCATCTATTGTTGTTTTCTAGCTGACATGCAAGACACAAGCTGTCTAGGTAATCGTGTATGCAGAGTTTCAACCCCATGAAACTCATTTTACCTCTCTCCTCATTAATACATCGACATATCATCAAAAATGCCTACATGACACTCTATTTATTGTCCATGAAACCCCACCGAGACTGGCCTAAGGCTACTCCCAATGGGAGTTTCATTTTCAATAAATGAGCTGCCATGTAAGCAATTTTGCTGATGTGACAGAAAATTAATAAGGAGAGAAGAAAGGGGTTTCATCTAGATGAAACCATCTCAACACTGTTTCCAAGACATTTCTCTGTTGCATATGTTATCTAAGAAACAACAAAATGAAACTATGCATTGCATGAGGTATTTCATTCACCCTTGTTGCTTATGGCACCTTGGAAACAATGAAATGAAACTCCCCATTGGGAGTAGCCTAACATCACAGTTTCTTTACCTGAGACAAACCAATAGGAAACTCTGTACCTTAAAACATGAGAGCTCGTCAGTAGATCATCAAAGTTATCTAAACATTTGGAATAAATATGGAAGAAATATTGATGAACAAAATCAGCATATCACCTTGGTAATCTGTATCAATGAATTTCAATTATACACAACCAGGAAAAAGCAGCTTATCAAGACATATTGTAAACTTCAAAATAAATAAGAGATGGCTATTATATCATCACACCTCGAAACAACTCCATGATTGATAAGGTAGCAAAGACCCATAAGGAAAGCATTGAGCATCAAATCTGAGCACCTACCAATATATACATTTTGACTGGACCAGCAAACATATTGACAAAAGCTGCTTGTCCTCATGATCCAGTTCAACATTAGCATCAGTTTATGCTACTACTAACTGACAATATACATCAAAAGATACGACTCACCTACCATGTATACTAATACTGAGCACCACCCAAGAAATCATGGGATATCCTTTGCAGTCCTAATGTTGCATGAACATTTCACAGGCAACTTCCTCAACAACCCTACAAGAAAACGAGAGACTTTTGTCAAAAGGGCATGAAAAGGAATAAAATCCACATAGATGAAAGTTACAGCTATTACATACAAAAAGAATTAGTTTTCATATAACAAGTCATGTGTTTGCAGAATAACCTAACTAATACTCTAAATTATGTTTGATACAAGTACAAGGCTGAAGGAAAAGTACAACTGCTATAGCCTACAAAACATAAGACACAACAAAGTATCCATATTCAACTGAAGATTATTTCAAGCTTCTAGATTAGGAGAACACAGCCTAAACTCAAGACAATCTGGCAGTCTGGCAACCCAGGTTTCAGCCCTCTTAATTAAAAACCACCTTGTTCTTCCAAAGTTGGCCTGCATTTTCCTTTTCTGATTAGGACAACATAATCAGTGCTACCCGAAGTAGGATAACACTGTGCCATCAATTCTCCAAAAATTTGAGCGATGTGTAAAAGAATATTCTAAAACAATTAACCACATCAATGCAATTTCTATTCTGCCAAGATAATAATCGAATATAATTTTACTTATTACACCTTAAGAGAAGAAAATGCAAATCGGCTGGATAATAAATGAAAAGAAAACAAAAATCTAAAGCAGGCATCCGCTCTATTTTCTTTTTCTCAATATATTTCATCTTTATTTGGATAAATTGCTGCAACTACTGAAACACGTAGTCCTTATTTAAGAAACTTTTTTTTAATGTTTTCATGTGACATAACTGTTTTAGAACTTGTAGCATGGCGTCACTTGCTATAAATTCAGAAGTTTGCATGCTCCCAAAAGTAGTATGCGGGACAGCAGTACAGCTAGTAGTAATTTCTAAACATGACATTCACTCGAATTGTTTAGAAGGAATCATGATTCAATATGTGTGTAACTAAAAGTGCAACTCTCTTTTCTTATACATATTCTTACAAACATTTTTCCTATTTTATGGTTCTTAGCTTCAGATGTCAAAACTTTGATTTCCTGTTTCCCTCTTTTTTTACCCTTTCCTACTTGGTTTAGTATTGCTCTTCATCACCCGCCAAAACTTTCTTGTTGTTTTCATAACCTGTGGGGGTATGAAAACAATAAGAAAAAGAACAAGGCTAATCCGCACTCCTTTGGATTCTCCAAGATAGGATTATTTGCAAAACAAGACCTCTCCTCTTTCCAGACTATGCAAGAATAGACCGCTTTTGTGAACTCAAATCTGGCGTCAGCCCCTCTTTTTGAATCTGTCAGTTAAGGTAGCATTTTTGAAATTTAAAAAGCAAAAATGAGAGAAAGAAAAGTGAGGTTTGCCCCTTGATTTTCTATTACTAAACCTGGCCACCCGAACCTCATCTTTCTTCCCTCTGGTCACGAACTCCCTCCCATTCATGGCCAAAACATAACCCTATGCAGGGCAGCTATCGGTGGCAGGCGGCATCAAGAGGCTCGAATTATATAGCCAGCAATATACTGAGGCTAACAACCAGTTGCTAATATATTAACACTGATACAACCTAGAAACTAACAAACCAAGGTGGAATTCTAAAACACCAAACAAAGTAACCGTACTTCTGCTCCAGATTTACTGCCACTCCGACCATTATGGGCCTTAGTCTCTTACTCCCTTTCTTCATCCAGTAAGTTTTGCAACAAAAAGCATCAACAACTAAAAACTATTATGCTGTTTTATTAGGTACGGTCTACACATTTCTTCGGACATCAAATTTTATACTTTTTAGAGCTACATCTAGATCTGAAACAGAGGATACATATCTGAATCATCAATGTCAATGCAATCAAAAATAATATTCAGTGCATGTTACAAATGTTTGCTTACATACAACCGAAAAGCAATTTGAAACAAGAAGTAGGAGAATTGTAAGATATATCTCAATTTTTTCTATCTCTATAAGATTCATGTGGCTTTACAATCCACCCAAACTTTGGAGTTGTGACACGGCTGACAGGCAGATGTGTACAGTGCATATGTAAAAGAGGACAAATAAAATGCTATGACCAGAAAGAAAGAGGGGACGCGCCAACAGGCCAACAGGAATAGATGTTACAGGAGGCAATGTAATCAAGATTGTCTGACACAAAAGGTTCGGTACCTAAATTAATTCATTTAAAACAATATCCAGTGCAAGTTAGAAATGACTGTTGGATAGAAGAGCAATTGAAAAGAAGCAGTACGATAATTATTTTCTATACTAAAAAAATATATCACATTTTTTTAACCATCTCTATGAGTTTGTTCATATGGCTTTACAGTTCACCAAAACTTTGCAGTTTTGAACATGGTGGCATGCAGATATGAGTGCATATATAAAACAAGATAGATAAAATGCTACAGACAATCAAAATAAAAGTGTCAATGCGGCAACAAGATATATAAAACCACTGAACATGCGAGAAGGAACTAGCCTAGACAATATAAAAATGACTCGACCAGGGGCAGAGACATTCCCCTGATTTTGGTCTGAAGAAGTTGGTGTCAGGACTTGAAACTAGGTCAGATGGGAGCTCAGGCTCCCAGAGCTAACCTGTCTCACCAGGAGAGTGTTAGCTGGCCTATTCACTATTATTTAACTCGTATGGAAATTATTAGTATTTGAGGTTTAGTTTGACCATGTAGTTTAATTCCTCGTGATCAACATTTGATCACACGGAACAAAAATTTGCAAATGATCCAACTTAGCATTGGAAATAGTATTACATGTCTCCTATCTTGTAACCTTATTTTACTTTCTCTCGGAATAGCTACAGTCTGGTCCAATGGACATGACTCTTCCCATGGCACTATGAGTTTGACGCCTGATCATTTAGCAGTGGATATATGTTGAAAGATAAAAATATAGCATGCATTTTTCTTCAGGCTTCAGCCATTGACCCCTTGATCCAAATGTTGCATGATTTCAACTGGACTAGAATGCATGAAGTAACATAAATCGATCACATGTAGAAGTGGTTACCTCATATTGTCTTTTTTTCCGGTGCCTGGCTGAGGTGCGTCTAGTTCACTATAGCTAACCATGCCAAAGGCACTCTCGAAGTCATTCATCATCAGACTGTGCAATCTCATGAAATCTTTGAAGTACTCATTGCCCGTATTTTGGATATTTACCTTGGCGGCAGCAAGCATAGCTTTGCTGGACGCCTCTGACTTCTTTATCTTGTCAAGTTCAACCTTGGAGCTGATGAGCTCTGCTTTGATGGCAGCCTCTGTTTTTCTCATCTTTTCAAGCTTTTCATTGGCAACAGCAATTTCATCCTTAGCTGCTAACTTAGACTTCTTGGCCCTTCTCATCTGGGCACTGACTGCTTCCTTAGACTTCCTCTCCTTCTCAAGCTCGGCCATAGCTGCCGCCTCAGACTTCCTAGACTTCAAGAGATCAGCCTTGGCTGCGGCCTCTAATTTCTTCACCTTATCAGCCTCGGCCCTGGCAGCAGCAAGCTCAACCTGGATAGCAGCAAGCTCAGATTTTGCTGCAGCCTCTGATTTTCTTGCATTGTCCAGGTCAGATTCAATAGCCATTTTTGACTCCCTAACCTCAAGGAGCTCGGCCTTTGCTGCTGCTTCTGACTCCCTGGCCTCACTTAGATGTTGGCGGATCAAGGTAGACTCTTTAATGACTACATCAGCAGTCTTATTTAGCACGGTCCTCAACCAATCATCGCCATCTATGTTGACTGCACTCACCAGGACCTGATCCTGAGTGATGCTACCTCCGGGTGGCGTAACCGTGATAGGAGAAGCAACATCAATTGGTGAATTCACTCTGGGTGTTGTTGGCCCCATCACAGTGACCCTAGCGCCAGAGTTCACCTCTGTTTTCACAGGTGTGACCTGTGCGAGGGCAGCGGCCAACTTGTCATTGGCCAGTAGAGACATCAGATTAATGCAAGTCGACACATGCATGTTGTACAACTTTTGGATGTCTTCTTTTGCCTTTACACTGAGCTTCAGGTCACCGGCGGCCTCCCTGGTGGGCTCTCCCCATTTGACCGGACATGGCCAGGTCGCCGTCGGTGATGAGAGAAAGAAGAACCTCTCCTTCCACCCATCATTCTTGGGTAGCTGCCAGCTGGAGGTGCTGAAGAGACGGCAGCGCTGGTTGTGCTCAGACACCATTTGGGGCTTAATGATGTGCCACCCGTCCCTATTGTTGTGCGGGCATACTGTGAAGAAGTGCCGGAACACGGATAACCTTGGCTTCCTTGCGGCATCGGAGCAGAGCACGACGAATGCGGCAATGTATCGCCACGAGTTGGGGGTGAGCTGGCTCGGCGCCAGGCTGTAGTGCCGGAGCAGCTTGGAGTAGAAGGGGTGGAGAGGAACGCGCATCCCGGCATCCAGCGCGGCCTCATAGACGCAGATGCAGTCCTTCAGGTTGGGAGGCGCCTTGCAGGCCCGCCCGGCGGCGCCGGCGCAGGAGGGCCTGTAGTCTGCCGGGATGCTGAACTTCTTGCATATCCCGCGGACGGTCTCTTGCCTGGTAAGATTGGATTCGATACCTTGCGCAGCCGGCGGCGAGCTGCCGCCACCGGCGTTGTCGAGGTACCGGGAGCTGACCTCGGTGTAGGAAGATGTGGAGGTAGATTTGGTCGGCGATACCGCCATCGCCATGGTGGTAGGCTCAGTGGCAGGCAAAGGCGACGGCGACGCTCCCGGCATTGTCTTGGGCAGCTACTTGTTCTGTTCCCCACCTAGTAGCACCCGCGCCTGGAGATGAGGGGAAGACGGCAGCCCTTGGCGGCTCTGGGGCGCCTGGCCTCGCGACCACGGCCGTCGGTGATCAAGGATTAATTCGATTTGGAGCTCAGATTTTCCATTTCTGGGTTGCGGTTTACGATTTGAGGCAGGATTTGAGAGGATTTGGTGATTTTGCTGCTGGAAATGGTAGAGTGCGCTACAGAGGACGGAGAGAACCAGCGCCGGTTGTTCGGCGCAGAATACCTTTTACTTTCCTACTGCTCCCTCTCCGTTTGGCATTATAACTTTGGGCACGGAGGTTAAGAAGGGAAGGAATAAAGATCTCCTCCGTCCTAGAATATTTGGCATTCTAAGCTCATCCATTTTTCCCAAAATGTTTGGCATTCTCACTTCCCGAGACACCTTTCTCTCTTCCCAATACACCTCTATCTCTATCTCTTTCCTCCTCGTTTCTCGCGCACCTATTTTATTCCTTCTCTTCTTAATCTCCGTGCCCGGAGCTAGAATGCCAAACATATTGGGACGAAGGGAGTAGGAAAGAGATAGAGATAGAGGTGTATTGGATAGAGAGAAAAATGTCTCGAGAAGTGAGAATGTCAAACATTCTAGAAAAAATAGATCAGCCTAGAATGCCAAATATTTTAGGACGGAGGGAGTAGTAGTTTACCTTATCTCTTATCCCTTCGGGAAAAATGAAACAAAAAAATAACAATTTTCTAATCTGTCAATCAATTGAAAGTTCCCTCTCCGTTCGGTCGACACATGAGCCGTTCCATGGCTTTAATATCGTGTGTTTTGATTGGAACCCGCCCCAACTGATTTGTGTTGTTATCATATCTTAACGTGTTTAATCAAACCCTGTGTGAACAGTGGCTGACCAGACTCAAAATTTTAGGTGGGACAGAGATGATCGGCAAATTTAACTAACAACGAAAAAAGATAACATATACACAAACCGAATTTTACTAAGATTACAAAAAATGATGACTCGGACGTTATAAGACCTATGCAAAGACAAATCCATTTAAATGACTTGTAAAAATGATTTTCATTAAAAAAATGTCAAATATGTCTGTTAACCATCTTCTTCTTTCCAATTGGAGATAAATTGTTGCAATTTGTTGCTCCTCTTCCGCAACCGCTTCCAATTACAACTGTTGGCATCATTTTGATACCGTTGTCGGACTACAGCCAGGCCCTACACTAGCCTTCTCACTATTACTGCCAGGTCATTCTTCGTCCATGGATGTGATCGTGCTGTAAACAGTGCGCTAGGGTTGAAAATCCAATTTCCATCAACAATATACGCCGGCGTAGGGGCGATCAAATGAACCGTCGGGCTCTTTGGTCTTGCATGTGTAATTTTTTTAGAAACATGCGTACCATATCTGGATTGCAATAGGAAAGGAGGAAGCGATCCCCTATTTTCTAGTATGGGCCTCACGTGTAAGTAGAAAAATTATTTAGCCCAACATGACCCATAGCTCTTCCCGTTCGGCCTTTTTTTTCTTCTTCCTGTGTGAGCCAAACAGACTAACAGTCGAACAACCATGAAAAAAACTCGGCGGCAGGGACATGGGCTGCCCAGTCTCACCGGCGAGTAGCTTGGGCAGTCGTCCCACCCTGCCGTATGGGACGGTCCGCCCATGTGTGTGGACCTCTACCTGTCTTCCCATTTCTCATTCACTCATATACGCATGGCATAGGCGGAGCTCTTGCGACGATTAAAGCTATCTCCAACGGTTCACCCATGTGGTGATCCATAACCAAAATAGGTAATAAAACGTGAAAAAAGCTCTCCAACGAAGTACCCATGGATGACCCATTTTAGGACTCCCACCCGCGACCCGGAAATCGGTCACTCCCCCCACCCCCACGTGACCCAACGTGCCATCGCCCGGCCCCTTGTGTTCCGCCCCTTCCCATGCTCCTTTGCCGCCCGCCCTCTCGCATCCGCCCCTTCCCGTGCTCCTTCGTCACCTTGCCTCTTCGGATACGTCCTGTTCCGCCACTGCTCCGCCTTGTCCCGTCTCTGCTCCGCCGTGCCCCGCCACCTCGGTTGTGACCCGCCCTACCGTTTTCTGTCTTGTCCCGCCCCCACCTTTGCAGCTCTGTTCGCGTGTAGGTCGGTCGCTGCATTGCCACCACCACCAGCCGTGTGTGCCTCTACCGTCGACGCTGCCGCACCTCCTTCCGCGGCGGTTGCGCCGGTGCCACGGCTTGCGAGCCCGCCCGAGCTCCTCATCGAACTCCAGCTTTGGGCTCACCGTTGGAGACATCCACTTTTGG
>JAUNZO010003055.1:0-16015 GCA_031894775.1 Chloris gayana | reverse complement strand
GCGGCGGTGTCATCGGTCTCTGCGGTGTCTTGTCGTGCTGCTTCCACTTGCCGCTCTGATGAGTGGAGGCGGCGCCAAGCGGCCCGCCGGCCTTGGCGGCCAACCTCCTCGGCTGCATCGACGACGATGTCGCCGTCGCGGCGTCGGCCTTGTTCCCGCCACAGAGCGGCGGCCACTGGAGTGGCTCCACCTCGCGCTGCCCGTCCGAGCCGCTCAACCTGCTGCCAGACGCCGGAGCCCCTCGACCTGCAGCCGTGCACGTCCGCGCGTGAGCTCTCCCGCGGCCCGCCCGAGCTCTCCCGCCGCCACCGTGACCGTGCCCGCACTCTGCTGTCGTCCGCACCGCCCGAACACGCCGGAGCCCGCCTTCACGTGAGCTCGCGCCGCTCCGCCCTGCGATGCTTCCGCCGCTCGCCCCACCCCGTGCCTTGCTCCACGCGCCGCCACCTGCCGTATTTCGCTAGGCCGCACGAGGTGCTCGCCCCGTCGCCGTGGACCTCGGCCTCCGCCGCTCCGCGGCCCCAACCCTGCGCGCCGCACCCACGCCGCTTGCCGCCGTCCGGCCCCGAGCTAGCCCCCGCAGCCGCCACGCAACCACCGTCGCGGTCGAGCTGGCCCACCGTCGCCGTACCGGTGCCCGCGCCCAGAGCTCTCCAGCGGTGGCCGCCACGAGCTCACCCCTCGTGCTCGTGCCCACGCCCGAGCTCGCGGGCCGCCACCGTGTCCGTGCCCGCCGCCTCGAGCTCATGCCCCCCGTGCTCCTGCCCGTGTCCGCGCCCACCGCCCTGAGCTCGCCTTGTGCGGGGAACGAGCTCCAATGGTGTCACGCTGCTCCGGTGTGCGCAGGGAGCTTCGGCGCGCTCGTCTGCGGGGAGGGAGCTCCGCCCCTCGGTAAACGTCGTGGCTCACCAGGCGCGCGCCACTTCCTCCCTCCTGCTTGTCACACGTGCTGGTCTCGCACGCTGTCGAGGACTCGAGGCTGCTCGTCAAATGCATAGCAGGAGAGAGAGGATTCATTTTTAGCTCACCTCCCTCCTCACAATGCAAAATGACTGATTGTTTGCATGTTCTGTTGGAGTTCTATTTAGTCATGCACAGTGCTGCAGTAGAGCCATATATGCATTTGCATATCATTGTTGAAGTCAGTCTTAGTCATGCACAGTGCTGCAGTAGAGCCATATATGCATTTGCATATCATTGTTGAAGTCGGTCTGAGAAAATCATGAGAACAACAAGCCTACAACCACCTTCGGAACAGGATCTTCTCCCACACAGAAGCCTTCGACGTGAACCTGCTCAAATATAGTGGTATGGATGATTCAGTTTGATACTTTTTGGCATGCTATGGGGTGGGATTTTCCCACATACATGAGAATGACAATCGCTTGCTTTCAATTCAATTTATATGCACTTTGCTTATGTGTGAGGATGGCATTTCTTTTTTTTATTCGGGAGGGAATGCACCTTATCATGAAGGGTTTTAGTTTGCTTCTCAATTTTACACGCCTGTGTAGAATTGTCTGAATGCAACTTCTACCTTTTAATAAGCATGTGTCTTGGAATATCATTTCTAGTGAGACCTTTCCTAGAAAATAATGTGTTAATCAAATTCATAATCCTACCTTGTGTTGGACTAAATGAGTAATGACTCATTTAAATTAGAAATTCCAAAAGCCTATTTAATTGATGAATATTGGGAGGTGAATGAAATATTAAAGAGATGAGGAGAGAAGGGAGAGTAACGCATACATGCATGTAAAGTGGTGACCCTCTCTCTTCATATTCCATTAGCAATTGCTTAGTCAAAGAGCCTCATCATGGTACATGGTAACTCCTTTGAGTTACTTCATGAAACGTAACTCCCGTGAGTTACTTCATGCACGTAACTCCTGTGAGTTACTTCATGCACGTAACTCCCGTGAGTTACTCCCGTGAGTAACTCTTTTGCTTCACCTCTCTAGTGCTCTCATGTGATCACTATAAAAAGAGACCCAAGGCTCTCACCAAAGATATCACACCCAAGTCATTTCACTTCTATAGCTGCAAAGTGAGCATCCTCGTCCCGACATTTGCGTACACAAGTGTTGGGAGAGCAGGCCTCCGAAACTTCGTCCCTCTTGCGTTCTTGTACCGGGATAGGAGGGCGATAAGGTTTTTGGGGAGCGCACGTCGCGACTGCTCGTTTGTGTTCATCTACATCACGTACGTCGATAGCTCTCCGGTGGTGGTGTTCGTCTACAACAAGCGAACGACTACTTCTCGGTACATCAAGAGAACAACCACATCAACTAACTCCAGATGACTATCCCAAATGGAGATGGTGTGCTAAATGCAATTCCTCTCGCCGCTCCAACTCCGTATGTTCTCACTTCTTTCCTCTTATTCCTTTTGTTCTCAATTGATAAACAAGACATGATGATGTCTTTGCTAGTTTCTTATGATCGATCCGTACCTCTAGTCATGCTTATGTTTTATGCCGTTATTTTGTGGATTAAATATAGTAGAATATTGCCTCTAATTTCAACAATCCAAAAACCTTAAATGTATAGGCAAATTTCTACTAGTGGTTTTGCTGCTGCGTTGAAACCCAACGTGTTCGATGGTGCGAACTATAAACGTTGGAGAGTAAAGATGGTGTTTTGGCTCACCACCATTAATGTTTTTCACGTGGCACAAGGGAAGCTCTGAAGGAGAGCTTAGTCTTGAGGAGGACAAAGCTTTTGAGGCTGCCGATAATCTCTTCCGAGGTGCTGTGATAAGCGTGATTGGCGATAATCTTGTGGATGCCTACATGCATTACTTCACTGCCAAAGAATTGTGGGATGCGCTTGAGGCCAAGTATGGAGTCTCCGATGCGGGAAGTGAGTTGTATGTTATGGAGCTTTATCATGACTACAAAATGGTAGATGATCGCTCGGTGGTGGAGCAAGCTCATGAGATACTATCTCTCGCAAAAGAACTCGAGAATTTCACATGTGTACTACCGGATAAGTTTGTGGCCGGCGGTATCATTTCCAAGCTCCCTCCTTCATGGAGGAATTTTGCCACAATCCTCAAACACAAGAAACAAGAATTCACAACGGTGGATTTGATTGGGACTCTTGATGTGGAGGAAAAGGCGAGAGCAAAGGATAAACGTGGGAAAGGCCATGAAGCGGAGACTTCTAATGCAAATATGGTGCAAAAGAAGAATTCCCAATTCTATAAGAAAAAGAATTTTCAGAAAGGCAAGTTTGAAGGCAAGAACAAGGCCGCTCAAACAACCAACTTCAAGAAGAAGAAGGAGAAAGGAAACTGCTATGTTTGCGGTGCTACGGACCATTGGGCTCGTGACTGTAAGGACCGCAAGGACAAGCAACAGCACAAATCTAACAACAAGTCTGTCAATGTTGTTATGGGCGACACTGAGATGGGAACAAGCGGGTATGGTAATCCAACTGTTCTTTCAGTTTGTCATTTACCTGATTGGTGGATTGACACAGGAGCCAATATACATGTGTGTGCTGATATTTCCTTATTTTCTTCTTACCAGCTCACCAGGACTTCCTCCGTGTTGATGGGAAACGGCTCGCATGCTTCGTTCATGGAGTTGGTACGGTCAATCTGATGCTCACTTCGGGAAAGACCGTGCAAGCGAAGAATGTGCAGCATGTTCCCTCAATAAATAAAAATCTTGTGAGCGGATCTCTGCTGTGTAGAGATGGTTTTAAGTTGGTGTTTGAGTCCAATAAAGTTGTATTGTCAAAGTATGGAACTTTTATTGGTAAAGGCTATGAGTGTGGAGGCTTGTTCCGCCTATCTTTGTCTAATGCATGTAATAATGTAATCAATCATGTTTGCAATGATGATCATTCCAAATTTTGGCATTCACGTCTTTGTCATGTTAATTTTGGTTGTATGACGCGGTTAGCAAATTTGAATTTAATCCCGACAATTTCAATTGTCAAAGGCTCAAAATGTCAAGTGTGCGTGCAATCGAAGCAACCACGCAAACCTCACAAGATTGCTGAGGCAAGACACTTGGCACCGTTGGAACTTGTTCATACGGATTTGAGCGAGATGAATGGCATATTGACGAGAGGAGAAAAGAGATACTTTATGACGTTGATCGATGATTCTACTCGCTATTGCTACGTGTATCTCCTTAAAACCAAAGATGAAGCATTGTACTATTTTAAAATCTATAAAGCTGAGGTTGAAAACCAACTTGAGAGAAAGATCAAACGAGTTAGGTCTGATCGTGGTGGTGAGTATTTTTCAAATGAGTTTAACTCATTCTGTGAAGAACATGGCATCATTCATGAGAGAACGCCTCCCTACTCTCCCGAGTCAAATGGTGTGGCTGAAAGGAAGAACCGTACCCTAACCGAGATGGTTAATGCCATGTTAGGAACTTCGGGTCTTGCTCGGGAATGGTGGGGTGAGACTATATTGACGGCCTGTCATGTTCTAAATCGTGTTCCTATAAAGAACAAAGAAAAGACTCCATTTGAGGAATGGGAGAATAAAAGACTCACACTCTCTTACTTGCGCACTTGGGGCTGCCTAGCAAAGGTAAGTGTACCTATCACCAAAAAGCGCAAACTTGGACCTAAAACAATGGATTGTGTACTTCTTGGGTATGCTTTCCATAGTGTTGGTTATAGATTTTTGATAGTGAAATCTGAGATACCTGATATGTATGTTGATACAATCATGGAATCAAGAGATGTCACTTTCTTTGAGGACATTTTTCCAATGAAGGAAACACGTGGAACGCTAAGTTATGAATCATTCCAGATTCCAAAACCTACCATTTCGACAGAACATGTTGAACAATCACTTGTTGAACATCATGAGGAGGAACACAATGACATGTCTCGAAAGAGCAAGAGACAGAGGATTCCAAAATCCTTTGGTGATGATTTTATTGTGTACCTCGTAGATGATACTCCCAAAACAATTGAAGAGGCATATACATCTCATGACGCTGATTGTTGGAAAGAAGCGGTGCGTAATGAGATGGATTTCATAATGTCTAATGGAACTTGGGAAGTTGTTGATCGTCCGTACGGGTGCAAACCTGTAGGATGCAAGTGGGTGTTTAAAAAGAAGCTAAGGCCCGATGGTACAATTGAGAAGTACAAGGCAAGGCTTGTGGCCAAGGGTTACACCCGGAAAGAAGGAGAAGATTTCTTTGACACTTACTCACCTGTTGCCCGGTTGACCACGATTCGAGTACTACTATCATTGGCTGCCTCAAAAGGTCTTCTCGTTCATCGGATGGACGTTAAGACTGCTTTCCTTAATGGGGAGTTGGATGAGGAAATTTACATGGAACAATCGGATGGATATATAGTGAAAGGTCAAGAGGGCAAAGTGTGTAAATTATTAAAATCCTTATATGGCCTCAAGCAAGCTCCGAAGCAATGGCATGAAAAGTTTGATAGAACTTTAACCTCGGCTGGCTTTGTTGTGAACGAAGCAGATAAATGTGTATACTATCGCTATGGTGGGGGCGAGGGAGTTATCATGTGTTTGTATGTTGATGACATACTAATTTTTGGGACTAATCTCAATGTGATCAACGAAGTTAAGGAGTCCTTGTCCCAAAATTTTGAGATGAAAGATACTGGGAGTAGCCGATGTGATCTTGAATATCAAATTAATAAAGGATGATGATGGTGGGGTGACATTGGTTCAATCCCACTATGTGGAAAAGGTTACGAGTCGTTTCGGCTTCGGTAAGTGTAAACCTGCTCCGACTCGATATGATCCTAGTGTGTTGCTACGAAAGAATCGAAGGATAGCAAAGGATCAAGCTGAGGTACTCTCAGATTATTGGTTCACTCATGTATCTTGCTGGCGCTACACGACCTGACATCTCTTTTGCTGTGAGCAAACTTAGCCGATTTGTTTCAAATCCAGGAGATGATCATTGGGATGCTCTAGAGAGAGTGATGCGCTACTTAAAAGGTACTATGACTTATGGAATTCACTATTACGGGTACCCAGGAGTACTGGAGGGATATAGTGATTCTAACTGGATATCTGACGCTGATGAGATTAAAGCCACAAGTGGATATGTATTCACTCTTGGAGGTGGCGCTGTTTCATGGAAGTCTTGCAAGCGAGACCATCTTAACGAGGTCAACAATGGAAGCAGAACTCACAGCATTAGATACAGCTACGGTAGAAGCAGATTGGCTTCGTGAATTCTTGATGGACTTGCCGGTGGTTGAGAAACCAATACCAGCGATTCTTATGAACTGTGACAATCGGACTGTGATAACCAAGGTAAACAGTTCTAAAGATAATATGAAGTCATCAAGACATGTGAAGAGGAGATTGAAATCTGTCAGGAAAATGAGAAACTCCGGAGTTATTGCATTGGATTATATCCAATCATCTAAAAATTTGGCAGATCCCTTCACAAAAGGTCTTTCACGAAATGTGATTGACAATGCATCGAGGGAGATGGGTATGAGACCCACATGAGTTACACCACAGCGGTAACCCATCCTATGTGATCGGAGATCCCGTGAATTAGGATTGGCGAAACAAGCTGGTGGTTAACGAAGAGGAGAGTATATTATTTATTAACCCTCTCTACGAAGATGCAAAACTCTCCTGATCTGTATGGCAGGCTGATTTTTATCTTAATGTGTTCCAAGTGGCTTGGTTAGCATAGATGTTGTCCTACAGAACATCTTAAAGGAACATACCTATATGAGCATGACTGCTGGTCACAGTCTATGAGATGAGGGTGATCTCTAGAAAGCTCATGAAAAGGCAAGGAGTTCGACCTATATGCTCCAAACCAAGAGGATGCTCATAGCAGCCTAGTATCGATAAAGGACTTGAGTGAAATCATTCTGCACAAAACTATCAATTCAAGGCTTAGTCCATTGTGCGGTTGTGGATCGACGTAACTTATGTTCTAGGTGGATGTTCAACCTTATTAGGTCTCCACCAAAACACTGGTATATCAAAATAGGAAGTGGGATAAATTTCAAATATGTCTTTTGAAATTTGGTGGGGATTGTTGGAATAAATGAGTAATGACTCATTTAAATTAGAAATTCCAAAAGCCTATTTAATTGATGAATATTGGGAGGTGAATGAAATATTAAAGAGATGAGGAGAGAAGGGAGAGTAACGCATACATGCATGTAAAGTGGTGACCCTCTCTCTTCATATTCCATTAGCAATTGCTTAATCAAATAGCCTCATCATGGTACATGGTAACTCCTTTGAGTTACTTCATGAAACGTAACTCCCGTGAGTTACTTCATGCACGTAACTCCTGTGAGTTACTTCATGCACGTAACTCCCGTGAGTTACTCCCGTGAGTAACTCTTTTGCTTCACCTCTCTAGTGCTCTCATGTGATCACTATAAAAAGAGACCCAAGGCTCTCACCAAAGATATCACACCCAAGTCATTTCACTTCTATAGCTGCAAAGTGAGCATCCTCGTCCCGACATTTGCGTACACAAGTGTTGGGAGAGCAGGCCTCCGAAACTTCGTCCCTCTTGCGTTCTTGTACCGGGATAGGAGGGCGATAAGGTTTTTGGGGAGCGCACGTCGCGACTGCTCGTTTGTGTTCATCTACATCACGTACGTCGATAGCTCTCCGGTGGTGGTGTTCGTCTACAACAAGCGAACGACTACTTCTCGGTACATCAAGAGAACAACCACATCAACTAACTCCGGATGACTATCCCAAATGGAGATGGTGTGCTAAATGCAATTCCTCTCGCCGCTCCAACTCCGTATGTTCTCACTTCTTTCCTCTTATTCCTTTTGTTCTCAATTGATAAACAAGACATGATGATGTCTTTGCTAGTTTCTTATGATCGATCCGTACCTCTAGTCATGCTTATGTTTTATGCCGTTATTTTGTGGATTAAATATAGTAGAATATTGCCTCTAATTTCAACACCTTGCTTGTGCTGCATACATGGCCTACTATGACTTGTTTTCATGAGGCGATATTAGAATTTTTCATGAACATGCTTTGCGCCTCATGTTTGTCTTGGTTAATAAAATTAAAGTTTCTTCTGTGCACTACATGATTAAACAATGGTTAGAAGACATAAAACTAAACGGACCTGTTGAGTGTGTTTCACTTGTTATTCAAATTGCATCAATGTTGGTGCTCTTGATAATGACCTCATTTCATACATCATTGAGCCTTCCCATTTGCTATATGAAAATTATTTTGTGCCAGATCATATTTTTGAAGCATGCTCCCAATAGGCTCCATATACTCTACTACTTCGAACATACAAATGAGATCCCCTTGCGACTTCGATGTATGCCTGTGACGAGATAACTATCCCCCATTAGCCGGTTGGAATATCTTGCAGGAGGTAGCAGGCACACAAGGAGCAGGACCATGCACACCGCTATCAAGGGTTCGATCCAGCGCATCATTCGGAGGCCAAAAATCTAGCTTGGGGAGGACCCCCATGTGAGGTAACATGTATCTTTCTTTTTCTTTCTTCTTTCTTTTTTTTCTTTTCTTTTCTTATCTAGAAACAATTAAAAATTTGCAAAACTAAAAAGAACAAAAATAAATAAATAACCTTCATATGTGTGGTAGGATTGTTTAGTTCTCCAATATGTTGACATGATGAATAGTTGCTCTGTCTAAATTCTTCTCTTATGCTTAGTTTACAACTTAGTACTCTTGTGAGTTTTGAGATCGTTGGCTTTAAACCTCACCATTTGAAATTTGTGGGTTGCATACACCTGCTCCTAGTCTAAGTTGTTGGCAGATATGATATGGGGATAAGAGCTGCTATGAATTTGTCCTCAGTGAAACTTGATTTCTGGAGAATTTGTTTTTCGAAAATAAAACTTACAACTTCCTCAATGATGAAAATTCCTACCACGGTCATATGTTGATTTTATTGTAAAACCTTACACATATGCTACTTGTAGATGCTTAGAGCTTTCTCAAATTGTTGTGACCCTTGGTAGATACTTTTATGATCGAGATTCACATGCACACCACCCACACATGATATGCTTCTACAATGGGACTTAGCAAAAACATACCTTCCACCCTTCCACAAAAATAAGAACTCCACTTTAGTTTTTATCCACACTTATATCTTCTATATGTGCATTGAGTTGGGTTAGGATTTGATCCTTATGAAGGTCCTGCACTCCGAAAGCCAATTATCTTCCTTCGCGTGAGCTTTGATTTCTCAATCATGCTTGGTTATGCAGTTTCCACCATGGATTCTTGCATCCATTCCCCAAGCATTCCACCAAAATCTTTTCCTTGTGATCCCACAAAATAAATTACTGATCTCTCTGAAATTACGCAAAAGTTTTTGAACCTTTTGATCTATCTCCCCATGCAACATGAGAACTTGAAAAAAAAAATAAGATTGAAAAAAAATGAGAAACAAAAAAAAAACAAGAGAAGAGAAGAAGAATAAATATGAGCTCTCATATGTGCACAATCTCCAAAGAGTCAAGGTTCATCCAAAAATAGTTTTGAAACACAAATAGAGATATCATGTTTTCCATCCTAGCATAATATCCGGTTCTTGGGACACATTTGTGCCCAAAACCACTTGCATTGTGCTAGTTCATCCCTTCGTGTGAGTCCATTCTCTCCCTCTCCCCTGAACATCTTTCCCAAATAATTGGCATGAGGAAGTGCAATGTCTTTCGCTAGGACCATCTCTTAACTTGACAACATATGCATACTAGATGTACCTATATACAAAGTGAGTTCAACATATCCACCCTTTTATCATACACTTTCCACACACATGCACATCTCGATTGAAATGTATGACTTGTTATCTGTTTGGATCCGGTTTTTGACTTAGCAAAATATGCACTCGCTTGTATGCCTCTCATAATTACCCTACCTTGAGCTCCAAATATACCCTTTGTAGCTATAGGGTAATTTGAGGCAACATCATGCCTTGGTGAGGAACCAAACACATCCGAGAGATTTGAGAGAATCATTTGAGGAACTTTGATTTATTTGCAAAATTTATGAAAACCTCCGGAGTGATAGTAGAACAAGGGATGAATGATTAGTACTCTATGAACCGTTCTACCTTTCAACCACCTAAGACAAAGGAAATTCATAAGCCCCATGAACATAGATGGTTGACCCATATGCCAACTTTTTCAATCCTTGATAGAGTATTTTTGTTGTACGCTTATGCATAATTGAAGAGTCCGCATTGTAGCAACTCCCGATCAACCGAGATCGAGTTTTTCCTTAGCTCGGGATGAGCAAAGGTTTAGCTTGGGGAGCTTGTTGACGGCCACTAAGTGCAATATCTTTCATCAAATATCTCGGAAATAAAGGAGAACTAACATGAGTACCTCATATATTATTTTAAAATAATATAGTTCCACATGTCTTGTACTTTATTTGATGTAGGTGGAATTACCAATAAAGGAGGTGTGATCAAGGGGCAAAGTAGCAATTAGATCACAATGGAAAATATGTGAATATTGCCAAATGGTCAAAGAGGCCCACAACGCAAATTTACCAAGTTCAATTAAGGTGAAAACACATGCCAATGAGATGTGGAGGCCCGGGGGACTCACCGACCAAAGATGGGGGCCAACCCTAGGTCGGCCAACCCATGACCGAGGCGGTTGGAACCCAACTTTGGCGGCATGCTTCCTCCTGCCAAGACTTACCGCCTTATCTCCGCGCCCACTTATTCCCGTGCCTGGAACCGCCTCGAACCGCCTCTTGGACCCTATATAACGAGGGATATCCCCCTCATTTGTAACACACACCAAGAAGGATCTTCTCTCCACCTTTGTATTAGTCCATAGGCTCTAGTGGAGTTAGGATTACAATAGAGCTTTTATAGTTCCCAAGTCCTCTTGGAGATATTGGTATGGCTCTTGTACTTTTATCTCTTTGTATGAGTTTGCTTGTGTATAATTTAGTATATTGTTCTTACCTTGGTATTATGCATAGGTTAAATGTTCCTTGTTTGGTTGTGAATCCTTTGCATGCACATGGTTACGAATAATAATCTTCTCATATAGTTGTGCTTGGCATTCGTGGATTAGCACTTCATGCCTTCATAATAGTTATGTATTGCTACTATACTATTATGTACATCATTTGTCTACACTATAGTCTACTTGTATCTCATTCGTCTATATAATTAGAGTGAGTGATACATGTCCAAGCATGAGAGAGATGTTCATCTTATTGATGGGTGCTCTAGTCCTACATCCTACCGGTGGGTGGCGTCGACGGGATTAGAGTAGTAATCAACAACTTAGATGTGGGGTCTAGGTTAGGGGTTACCATCGAATGCCATGTATCCCACGGAAGTGAGGGGTTCATGCGAGTAGTGACAGCCTTGTGTGATAGTAGCGTTACCTCCCCGTCCGGGTACGTCGTAGCCTCGTGGCCGGAGTCGCTCGTGTAACGAGGGTAAGCCGGTGGCCAAAGCGGTTGGCTGTTTAAATCATAAACCTTAGTTATATGCATGCGTGTTTACTGTATATACTATGCAACTATATATGTGAAGTATAATAGGAACTTAGCTTTGTTCTTTCTCCTTTCTCCACTTAGCCTTGTATCTATATCATAGGGTTGATTCTTCCGTGTGTCACCATTACCCAACTATCTTATATCAACTTACTCTTGCTAGGACTTTGGTCTATTAATTGATAATATAGTTATGAGCATGTTACTCTCTTCATTTACACCTTTCCTTAGGAGAAGTATAAAGGACAGCCATTGAAGTAATCCAATGATGAAATGCTACAACGGGATGTCCATGCGCTTGCGGATTTAACGTTCCCACACTAACCATCTTTTATGTCCTTCGAAGAAGTATTACCGGCACCTTGTCGGGACTATTTGTTTGGTAAGACTTAGCAGATGTCAACATTAAATTGCTATAACTTGCTTGCAAATAATTAAAATTTTGATCTAACCTACCGAAAAAAATTATTATTGTTAAATTTATTTAACTTGTCAAAAACTAAATAAATAATTATGAAATTGATCTAATTTGCTGAAAAAATAACGTTGTTACATTAAATGCCATTGGACAATATAAATTGAATGTACATAGTTTCGTACAAAATGAGTACATTTAATATAAATTGAAGTCCGATGAATCGAGATATCCGTACAATATAGAAAGCTTCTTATATGGTGTTGCAGCTTTTGACTGTGGAACTTCCTTCACTGCCTTTTCAAAAGTAACTTTGATGTTTTGTGTCTTCTCAAACACGTCTCTAGAGGTTCAGCGTTGAGGTTCTTCACCCTGCTCAAGCGTACAATCAAATTGTTTCTGCATCCGATGATACGGGTGTTTCTTGTCTAAGAATTGACGATTTTGGGTGTACACTATCTTCTTCAATAATGGAAGGTACACATGGAATGTATCATCAATACATACAAAACATGCCTCCTTTCCTTTTACCTGATCCGATAGAGCCCTTAGCGCCAGGAAATCACTTACGATCACGAAAATGATCGCTTTCAACATGAAGTAGTCTCTTCGGTGCTTATCCTAGATACGCACCCCTTCCAACCATAGTTTCTGCATGTCTTCCAACAATAGTTTCAATAACACATCTATGTCGCTGCCAGGTTCTTTAGGCCCAGATATAAGAATGGAAAATAGTAGGTATTTCCACTACTAGAATTAGGCCCTACAATATCGGGCATTTTGGGCTTGCAAAAATAGGCATCCGAGCCAATACCACGCACACGTTATTGCACGGTCGGCTTTTCAATAGCGGCTAGGGCAGCCCGATATTGCAAAGGCTACAGCAATAGTGGGCGGCATGGCGTTAGCTACCCGATATTGCAGTAGCATACAACAATATCGGGTAGCTGACATCACTCAGCCTGATATTGTTGGCATAGCCTGCAATGTCGGGCTAGTGACATCACGTTTGCAGTGTTCACTACAATATCGAGCATGGTGATGTCACCTGCCTGATATTGTAGGGTGAGGCAGCAATATCGGTTTGGTGACATCATCATACCCGATATTATCGGCATTTTTCTAAGTGACATAAATATTGCTATTTATTTCATTCCCAGATCATAAATTCAAATTTATTTCCAGAACAGAAAATATAATTACTTAGGGATAACATATTTCATATGGCAATCATAAAAGCAATATTCATACACAGGACATAACAAATAGTCATCTAAACTAATATTCACATACACAAGTGATCCAACACAAGTCATACAAACACAAGTCACAATCACATTTACAACTCATCCGGCCAAAACAGGCTCTAAGTCCTTCAGTCTCTTCTCCTCTACCTTGGTATTTTCCTCAATTGCATCTTCCTCAATTGCATCTTTGGTGTGTCCCTTGCTGAGATAATTATAAAGATCTTTGTGAAGTCCAACATCACTTGTTGGATCAAAATATTTACCACCTTCAAAACAAAACTCACGCATGATGAAGCAAAGGAGCATAGCACCAATGAGCGAGAGTGTGCTGTCTTCTAAATGGGAATTCTGTTTTGAGGGAACATCACGTGACTGCACACATGAATATGGAGTTAATATGAGTTTGTTGTGTAAAACAAACAAATATAGTGCTTATGCAATAAAAATCCTAATACTTGCATCTTTCTATAGGAGAGGTTCATCCATAGGGAATTCCACATATTCTCCTTTGCCAATGCTTATGTATTTGGACACATAGTAGCCACAATGCACGGTCCCAGGTGAAATAAAAATAAATTGTCATAATATGAGATAATAGTACCGGAAAATGTGTTTTGTATGCAAATTTGTCCTTCCGTTTGTGATGATAGCACTATTACAAAAAAGCAAAGAAATAACGAGTATAATATGATCTTAAAGATGAAACGTTCATTGAATATTTGAAATTACCTGTCTAGGATGGTCATGAAATCCTTGTACCTGTTTGTATCATAATCTAAAGAGTCAAACACCCAAACTCCCACAATCTTCTGATGTATCATGAAAGCAATCCAATGGTCACTATACAAATATGTAATTACGTTATTGTCTAAGTGAAATAATCATTTGCACAAGCAGTAGCAGGATACGAATACTTATAGTTGTATGCACCCATAATGCATCGTCTATTTCTCCACTCGTACATGCATCTGCCGATGTAGGCTGCTACAACATTCCTTTCATCCCGAACCACTTGGGCATGTACTAGTTTCCTTGCATTCTTGGTCATCTTCTTTCCGACCATTAGGGGTGATTATCGGTAAGCACTCGGATTAATCGCACTTTTCCTAATGGTGGTTGGGTTTAGATAGCCGACTTCCTTTGAGGCACTAGAGTGATGACATATTTTGAGCAATGAAAAAGGCTAGTCATATGTTGAAAACACT
The DNA here is from genome assembly GCA_031894775.1 of Chloris gayana. Classification (NCBI taxonomy): domain Eukaryota; kingdom Viridiplantae; phylum Streptophyta; class Magnoliopsida; order Poales; family Poaceae; genus Chloris; species Chloris gayana. Next base: position 1,667 of record JAUNZO010003055.1, on the reverse strand, counting down.
TACAGGCACTAGACGAGTAATGAGGGTGGCATCCATGCGTTGAAGACGATACAGGGCATGTATGTCCACAAATGGCACATGTAAGTCAACATCCTCTTGTCCAAAAAGCTCTCGAGGAACCTTTGCTACGATCATTTGAATAGCTTTGCCACATGCAGTTAAGTACCAAGTATGAAAATACTTATATATAAATGACTTCTTTCACGTAACATCATTTGGTAGGAGTGGCATTCCATGGAGGTATGTTCAAAAATCGTCATGTGCAAGATCCCAACCTCCTTCCGGGACACCAGCGGGCAAAATAGGAACATATGGGACCAGTTCCGTATTATGACACTATATGATGACTTCACGCCTTGATGCCACATTTCAACTGCATGCCAAGTCGTTAATATATCGAGTAACTATAGTTGTGAATTATATTTATAAAAAAGTACTACAAAGTGTGCTGACTTATTTGCTTGTTAGATAAGGATCTTTCCTTGGAGGCGGAGGTGTAATAGGCTGGATCAAAGGTTCATTATCATCTTCCTCTTGTGTTTGCTTAGGCGGAGTGGACGAGTTTCAAATCACCCTAGCCCCTCTGTCATGTGGTGTCACCGGAGCCGGGGTGGATGTGGTTCAAAGCAGAGAAGGCTCTTTCTCTACTATCGGACGAGACAGAGTGGAGAAGCCTTCTTCAGGAGTGATCTGGTCCTCATGTCTTAGAGAGGGCCACGGTAAAGGTTGCGGGTGAAGAGAGATCCCACGATCAACCTCTTCTTCTTGGGTCGGAGAAGACCGAGGTGTAGGTGAGGGTTGCAGTGTATGAATAACGATCTCACATCGAGGCCAAAGGATAATATGATTAATAGCTTCCTCAAGTGTGTCAATCTCCTCATCCTCATCTGGATAATCAAGTCACAAGTGAGATAATTATCCTCAACCTTGATTATTTGGACCCGAGCACACTCCTGGGGAATATGTGCATAATTAAATGTATATCCAGGGATCACAATGCCCTCTGCAACCTTGATGAGTGTCTTCCCTCTCTTGCCAAGTATCATGTGTAGCGTGCAAGGTGTATTTTCCGTCATGTCATCCACTCGAGTACTTGGTGACATCGGGAACAGAGCCATGACTGCTTGGAGGCCGTGTTTGGGGACTAGGGTTGTCAACACCGAGTTAGAATTCTAGTACCACAAGAGGTTGGATGCATATTGGGGATTATTCTGTATGAACTTGTGGTAGTTTTGTACCCACCAATCATGATTGATACCTTCGTCACGTGGCCCACGCCGATTCTTCACTCGTGCACGTCATGACCCTTATTTCAATCTTGCCGGTGACGAGACCCCTCTTGTACGACCTCGATGTTCATCGGTCCCAATAACAATAGTAAGCTAGTATTTCTGTTGATCGAGAGTGCCTTCCTTCTGCTGGGTGGCAGCTTGCTTAGCTTTCTGCAAGACTTCACCGACCCTAGAGCTTTTTGGAACCAACTCGCCCATCATCGGTGGACTTTGAACGTCCAAGTACACAATTTTGGATTCATTCACTGCATCCTTCTAGCAGGTCCGATATCGTAGCTTCCCGGCGTTGTTCTTCCATATGCATCCATTGCTTCACTTTATCCTTTTAGATGAGGATGCAACTTGTTCTTTTTACTCAAGCTATGGAAAATCTCG
>JAUNZO010003054.1:0-39720 GCA_031894775.1 Chloris gayana | reverse complement strand
CTCCTGCTCCAACTGCTGGGCCACCATCAAGTTAGTCTGGAGGTGGTGGATATAGTGCTCTCGCTGAGCCACTCGCGCGCTGCGGCCCATCAGCTGCTGACGTGCCTCATCACGCTCTCGGGTCCGGTCGTCCCTCTCCTGCCGGAGCTCGTCTCGCTCCTCCAGCAAGAGGTTACGCTGAACCAACAGGGCATCCCTCTCACGGGCGAGGTCATCACGCTCGTCCGTGACTGTCGCGGCTTCCCGAGTCTTGCTCTGCAGACTCCGGATCGCGTCGGAGCGCTCCTGTGCGAGAGTGTCCATGCGCTCCCTCAGCTCGCGACAGACCATGGACAACTGGGTCACACGGTCCCGAAGGCGCGTAGCCATCACGTCCGCGTCCCGGTGTATCCAGAATGCCTCGCGAGCGTAGCGAGCAACGTCGTGGTAACCCAGCTCCGTGCGGGCAATCCTCCCGAGACGTCGCTCGACTATCTCGTCGAAGTAGTCGAGTGTCGGGATCAGCTCAAAGGGGGTGCCTGACAAGGAGTCTCTGTGAGAGGTCACAAACTCCGTCAAGATGAGCTGAGCTATTTTAGCTCGGCCCTCGTAGGTGTCCCTGGAGAACACTTGGTACTCCGTGAACCCTGCCTGCTCATCGGGGTGGTTAGCAACCTCCGCCTTCACCTTGTGAAGGAGGACCCCAGAAACTCGAACGCGCTGTATAAAGTACAGCGGGGCTGGGTGTGTCCAAGGGTCTCCAACAGCGCCCACAGCAGACCGGGGAGAGCCTCTGTCAAAGCCTCCTCCCCGGCGGACCACGTGATGTCGGCGTGACCGCGGTCAGACTCGGTGTCGGACGGCATCTGCGAAGGTTAGGAAACATTTTTACCATGTAAGCATGACGCACCGAAAAAGGATGTTAAGCCACAAGTACCATGTAAGTAACAAATGGTAACGAATATCGAACGGTAAGTTTCCTTATCAAATCGAATTCTGTCCCGGCGGTCCAACGCCGTACAGTCAACAAAACTGTGCATTTTACCCCAGAAAATGACAGAATTGGTCTCTCCTCCTAATGACAATAATTTAGAGTATCAACTCAGCTTTCGATCGAGTACTTGATCAGCCCTTTTCGCCAAGCGAGCGAAAAGTTATGGGACTTACTCGACAGGCTGTCCCTCCTGAACCGCAGTCTGTACAGTAGGTAAAAACTGACCAAAAAGGGCCAGCTCGGTTCGAAACTGGTCCTCCAATTGAATACAAAAGTTGTGACCCATGTCTCAACCTTTCCAACGAGTACAAGATCACCAGTACGCAATTCGTGAGTACAAAGATATGGTCAAAACAGTACCGGCATTCTATTCTGAAAACAGGACTGAGGTATTCCCAGTCCAGAGGGAGGAATCTGAGAATTTTGACCCTGCAACCTCAAAACCCGCCTTTCCTCAGCCTACCAAATTTATAGCTCATGAATCGAGCTTTCCAGAAAGTGCTCATTTGCCTTATTCCGACAATCGAGTTGAGAGTTACGGGCAAAATCAACCAGGCTGTCATTCTGAAAAACAGGAACAGTACCTCTGAACAAAACAGAGCGTAACTCCCTCTTTCTGGATCCAAACATCACAAAACCACGTCCAAAAAAATTAGTTGAATTCTTAAGCTTTCCAGAACATCTGGACTTACCCAATTCCGAGATTTGAGCAAAAAGTCGTGAATTTCCTTTGCTTAGCGAGTTCGCTGAAAATTTTTCAGATTATAAAATTCAGACTTTTAGGTTTGCCATTTTTATCATGAATGCACCTTAATCAACCTATTCGTCCTCACCACGAAAGAAACAAAATAATTATACCGTCTCAACGGTGTACGGATTTCGGGGTGGCGACCCGCACTCGAGCACGTAAGTCAGTCTAAATTTACCGACACACACCTACTAGCGTTGTTATGTACCTGCAGAAGATTCATTCTAGAAACAGTACATCAAATTCAAAAGAAACTACAAAAAAAAGCACGGTTCTACAAGTTACGATCCATAGAAAGGATCGCCCCGTGGTATGCCACGAGCCAACATTGTCCCGTATTCTCCGTCCACGGGCACGGACCGCTAATTTAAATGCGGACATACCCGAGCCACGGCCGTAGATGCAAGTAATTAAACAATCATAACCCAGGGTTAGCTTTGCCACTGTTACGACTAATATAGTCCTTACGGGCACGTCCTCACACGATAACGTCCTAGTTTTCGAAAATAGGCTGCTTAAGGTGTTGTAATATCCCCAAGACGGCTCGATACCACGCTGTGACAGACCCGCCTCACGAAGAGGCGTTTCCGTCTTCGAGGATCATCATGGGTGGCATCACGCGCTGTGATACCCGATATTACAACATACAAACATAAGCATAGCACAATGAATATAAGTACAAGTCTCTTACATTCATCCCAAGTTCATTAGTACATCGAGTCCGATGAGCATCGAAGCTAATAAGTTTGGAAAAACGATTAAACAGCGGAAGAAAATAAGATACGATCGCACTCTCGGTGCAACATCACGGGCACCCGGCAGAGACGGATGTTCTTGCCCTCGAACATCTTACCGGCACATCAACTCCTCTATTCATCCGGGCCGCACCACTCCCAAGTGTAGTGGACGTCACCCGGAGTCCGATCCTCGCCGGACGTCATCGCCAACGTCGAAGTCCTGTCCCATGGGGTCCTCCGAAAACCACATAGAGCAAAGCCCCGAGCAACTAGAGCTCAGCAAGACCGACCCGTCAAAGTGGCCATCTACAGCCGACTCCTAGACATGCAAAGGCCAGGAGAGGTAGGATACAATTAAGCACTAAGCTGGCCTACAAGTGAATCCTTACTTTCAACTTTTAGCAGTTTAATTAAGTTGCAATAAAGAATAAATTTAATTTGCACTAAGCTACTGCATTACATGTTTCCAAACAAGTAATTTAAGCAATACAGCAAATTAATCATATACATCATCATCAATGTTTCCCTTCTTACTACGTTCCGGCTGACGAGATAAGTGGTACTCGTTACTCGTGAGGGGCAACGATTCGAATCGATTTACATCCTGCAGGAGCAACCTGACCGCACGTCACATACGCGCTTCCTAGAAGCCGCATGAGACAACCTTTCCCAGCCGGCACTCGTAGTGTTAGTCGGGCCTAGCTCCCCGAGAAGGGTCCCCCACGCGATGCCATCCCGGACGTCATCCGTGAGTAGAGTGCTCCCTTCTCTCCTCCCAAATTCCTGCCAAGTAACCAAGGGAGTAGGGTATCTCTCTAACATACAGCAACCATCGGTACGTCGGTTTCTCGGGCCCAATCAATCCAGCATGCAAGCGAGTACGTTCAAACTTATCCACATGGGCCGGACACGACGCGGTCCTTGTGTGCACTGGACAGGGCTACAACCTTGAAGACTCTTTCGAGTCCTTCACTTTCCACCTAATTGCCCGTCCGGCCTCCAATTTACCATTCTCTTCACATACTTAGCATCGTGTCCCAAAAGTGATTGTCCTATCTATGAGTGGTCTCCGTACCACTCGACGGATCATCGCCCTATTTATGCAAGCATCTAGCGTAGGGTGATCGAACCGGGATAAGCGAGGATCCTACCGCATGCTAGGGTTTTCATCACAACTCCTCGTAGACCTCATGCACAATACGGACCTACAAACACGGTGATGAAATTAAAAGACTTAATTTAAAAGGTTGTGCACCGGGGCTTGCCTTGAGCTTGACCCTGAACAGCTGGGTCAACAATAGCAACGGCTTCGGGCTCCTCCTCGCCGGTCACCACTTTCACCACCGCAGCTACATGATGCAAGGGTGATGTGTAAATTTTGATGAAATCATGCTATTAATTATTTTATGGAATACGTGCGAATTTCATCAAATACATTTAATTCATGAGTATAAATTAACTTGGTGTCCAGCGGAGTGAAAATGATTTAAGGTGATTATTTAATTAATCTCCTTCATCAACTCCCATGAAGCATTTAAATCATTATCACATGTGCAAGAAAATAAGTCAATAATCCTAGAAAAACTAGGTAAAATAGCAATTAAATTGCCCCTGGTCCTTAGGCACATGCTATGGATAATAATTAAATTAAGCTTCATAATTTGGGGTAATTAAATAATTAATTAAGTCCTAACTTAAGCCTCCTAAAAAGAATTTAACCTAAATAAATTGCTTCTGAACATGCCAAACTAAATGCACCATAAAATAGTACATGACACCAGGAGTCCAACAAAATTTAGTTTGCAATTTTTGGAGGTCTAGAACTCTAGATATGAATTTTCTAAGTTTAAAAGAATTTCGGGTCTAATTACGAAAATGCCATCCGGAATTTAAATAACTAAATTCGCGCTACGTGCCACACCACGGACCACGGGGTTCGGATCCGCGTGTGGCTATGGCCACACGGGATCCGGGCCATGTGGCCCGCCCTGTCGCCTCACCGGCGCTTGGTCGGGAGGCCGCGGCGCGGTGGCCGAACGACGCCGGCGCGTCGCGCGCGGCCCGGCGAGGGGCTCAAGGAGTGCCGCGCAACGACGCGAGCTCAACGGAGTGCTCCACGTGGCCGGAGGCTCACCGGAGGGGCGGCGCGATGGCGGGTGGCGGAGGGAGGTGGTCCGGCGGGGGTTCTCATCGCGGAGGAGGCACGGGCGGGGAGGCGGCTTGGCCGTGAAGCTTCCCCGGAGCACGAGCTTCGCCGGCACGTCCTTCGTTGAGGATGAGCACGACCCGAGGCGGCCGTCGGCGTGGAGGTGGCGGTGGCCGGAGTTCCGCGGCCGGGAAAAACAAGGATTCCGGCGACCTCGCGAGGCAAAAGAGAGAGGTTAGGGTTTGGGAAGGTGCTCCATCACCCTGCGCACCCACCGGAACAAGATTGGCCGGAGGAAGCTCATCGGAGAAGCGGCAATTTGGCCGCGACGGCGTGACGGCCGGGACGGAGCTCTTCGCGGAATTCCTCGAAATTGGCCGGTTTTACTCCGTCATTATTGGGGGTTCTTGGCGTGGAGTTGGGTGGGGGTGGGGCGGAGCTTGCGGCGTGCTTGGCCCGGGCTGCGGCAGCCGGACTTGGTGGGGCGGCGAGCTTCCTAAGGCGGCGGAAATGGCGAGCGGTGAGGTGAGGAACTCGGGAGAGAGAGAGAGGGGAAATGGGGAGGGGTTTCCGACCGGGCCTCGAGCTCCCCCTTTGCCCCCGACCAGGAGCACCGCGGCCGAGGTCCTGGCGCCACGCGGCGCCGGCGTACGGCCCGATCGGGTGCGGGGGCGCGGCCCTGGGCCACTGCCGGGTGGGGCCCGCGGTATATCCCCCGGCATCTTTTCCTTTTTCTTCCAATTTCCAAACGTGGCCCAATTCGAATTTGAAAAATCAAATACAGAGCCTTCCCGCGTTCGAAAATTTAAATGGAGAATTTTGTTGAAACGTATAATTCTAGAAAGTGACATGAACGAAGAGTTTACCCCAAAACTCCTTATGGATTAATTCTGAAAATTCAGAGAAAAGGCTAAAATGCTAAGTTTGTCTGATTTATTTGGGGTATCAAACCTTGATGAAATCCAGTGGGGTTTTGTCCTAGATTTTTCATTTGACATTCCCTACAACATATATGTTTAGTTGACCATACTTGTGTTGTAGAAATTTGAGTTGTAGTTCAAACCAAAGTGTTTTTGAATTTATTTGATGACCAAAACACTTTGCATGTCAATGATACTCCTTGGGTAGGTCAATCTGGACTTGAGATTGGTTTTAAAAATGCTAACTCCAAAAATTAGAGCACCGAGTGTCACAAGCGCTTCCGCCGGCCGCCGCTACGCTTTGTCGCTGCAAACGGAGGGTTGATTTCAGTCATTATTCCAAGCAGCAGCAATTTTGATCTCCATCCCTCGATTGTCAAAATTGGTTTTGACCTTTGAATCGTGGGAAATTAGTGTTTAATTTATTGTTTTTGCTTGTGTTGAAACAATCTCCTGGCCCGCGGGATGGTAGAGGCAGGCGACGGCGCTCCATAGAGCTGAAAGAGGACGAGGGCACTTTTGCCTTTTTTCTATGCCAGTTAACACTGTTAGAGGGGAAAACTAACGGCAGTGGCACAAGAGGGATAAAAAAAATAAGCAGATGGCGTGTAGGGAACTTCGTCATTTTTCATGGCACAAAAGGAAGAGGTTAAATTTTCAGTGGCACGGAGGGAATTTGCTCTTGTTTCTCTTATCTTATTATTGCTACGTGCTAACAGAGTCAGGCCAGCTACTACCTCCAATAGCTAGATTGTTGATTAGTCCTGTTTAGAAATCTAGCTATTGGATACCCATGAAGGAGCACGAGTCGATGCATCAAGCAGCGGTTCAGTCTGCTGGAGGAGAACGGGGAGCTGTTGATTCGGGCGAACCAGGGGCACTCAGTTACTGTATGCTCTCTGCCTGACATCTCCTGCACTGATGTACTACCTGCACTGATGACAGTTCGTGTGTTGGCTTGGCTCTGTTGTTCTGAGGCTGCTAGCTAGTTAGTTGTCGCCATGGGCATATATATGTTGGTACTTGGTTCATTTTTTTTTGTGTCTTTTAGTCACATAAGTTTGCAAGCTGGTTATTTAGCAAGCATTACCAACAGTGACAATAGCATTCCTTTTTGCTAATATTGTTTCAGGACATCAGATTGTTATCAAAGGATGATGAGACCAGATAATAGAAACATCTATTGTCAGGGAAGATGTTGCAAAGTTTGCATACAGGTATACCTGTCCTGGGAGAAAATTGAACAAGCAGTTTACCTACTTATTCTAATTCTCACTTTGATTTGAAGCACCAATAGATGCCATGTTAAGTAAACAAATAGATGATCTAACATCAGGTTAAGTATAATGCGTCATGTTTTTATGAGTAGCAGTTTATGCAAATCTGTTGGTTCATTGGACATGGTTAATATAGCAGTGCTTTTTTTACTTTAAGTACAAGTATAACTTCTCTGCAGTGCTTGACATTTAGGTATGATCTTCATATAGCTGTATGAAAATCTGATGGTTCATTGGAAATGACCCAGAGTTGCATATTCATGTTGTTATGAGTATGCTCTTGCTAGTCTTTATGGCATCTGACAATGTTTTTTTATGTACCTTAGTTAGTGGATATACAACCTGCATCTTGTTTGTGGAACTTGCATTTTTATACTGACTCGTAACTGAATTTATGCTTTATCAGAACATATTACTTACATGCTTCTTATTCGATATAGCTCACAAAACATGGTAATTTTTGCAGACAAAATGAAGGAACAAATTTGTATTGCCTGATAGTTTATTGCAAGGTGCATACTTTAGTGATGCTTGTGTTTGATCTTCACACAGGTTAGCATTGTGTGGGATTGTTGTTGCTAGGTTCTGGTAGAGCTGATGTGTACAAAGTAGATGTTTAGTGCTAACTTCTGGTAGCAGTAACACAGATTTGTATAGCCAAGTATTTGTGAACCATTTTTGTGATGTTCAATACCACTGGGTTGTGAGTTGTGATGGTCTGTTTGTGCTCTGATGAACATCAGCAAGCTAATTTATGTGTAGAAATTTTGTCTCATTATTGTGAATGGATAAATGTAGATTTTGTAACTATGTTTATTTGGATGGAATGGAGAAATAAAATGAGACATTGGTGCAATTTATGTGGATGGAATGAAGTGAAAAAGGAGACATTTCTGGATTTTTTTTTCCATATTTATGAATAGACGGGGAAATGGTGTTCAAATACGTCACTATTGGACAATAGTTGAGACGGGGTTGTATAAGCCATCAGTACAAATAGTGACATTTCTGAAAATCGGTCGCTTTCAGCAGTGACGGGTTTCCATTTGCGTCGCTACAATCCTGTTCACTCGTCACTAAAAAATAGGGATGGGGATCTATACCGTCAGTGATGGCTTACAGCGACGGGTTTCGTACCCGTCGCAACCACGTTCTTGCTAGCGACAGTGAAATCCCTGTCAGTATAGGCTAAGTTTTACAGACAGAAAATCTTAGATGGCAGCTGTTTACGTCGCTACTTGGTCTAAAACGCCGTCGCTAAATGCCCGATCTGAGGCAGTGGGAAGTAGAGTCTATAATTAAATAGGTCCCTATGCTCTAGCCTTATTACGCATTGTGAACGGCACCACGAAAAAGGCAGAAGAATAGAGGGTATACCGTTTTTCTCCCCAATCCGTTCATCTCCTTGAATTCCTAACATGAGCTGCCGCCCTTTTTTCTGTGTCGGCGTAAAAGGCGGCAGTGCTGGGCCAAGTCTTCTACCGCTGCCCTTTTTTATTTATTGCGGACATGGAATAGTGGCGCCTCCAGTCCGCCACTAATAGTAACCGTTTTCAGTGGCAATATATATCTCAGTGGCGGATTTGACGTCCTGTAGCCAGTTTTGGCTGGCCTGAAAAAACGGTTGTTGTAGTAGTGTTGTCTCCCAAATATTAGCTAGTGTTGTAGATATTCATGTCTTATATAGAAAGGAATAAGCAGAAAGGTATTACGATTTGTAGTAACTAGATTGTTTTGCCCGTGCAGTTGCACGGGCTAGCAAATAAATAACTTTCAAATATGTATTGTGTGGACCTATTGTTTTGCTGCCAAAAGTTTGTTATTATATTGAGATAATATTTTCAGAGTATCAGAATAATTAAAGTTATATAATGAAAAGCAAAGTATGGTCTGGTCATGCAGTATTATGAATCTGTTTCCGATAGATATAGTGCCATAGTATATTGAATAAATTTGTTATGTATGTCCAATACTTTTTGGATGCATTTCAATTTTTGAGTCTACAGATGTGCCGATAAGTAATATCACTACTACAAAGTTGTCCTAGGATAAGCACAATGTTTCTTGCGATAATATTTTTCAAAGAGTTCGGACCTTTTTTCAACAAAATAGAGCTAGTTAACATAGGCGATAAGTGCAAGTAATACAGTAATATTCGAAAAGAAGTTTACAAAGGGTTAGGTGTATTTAAGGATGTTATGTGTGTGGTCAATTATCCAGTTGAGGCCAAGTAAATCAGCTCCTTTTATAAAAACAGATCCTAAGTGGTTTTACATCTAATAGGTACTGCAGGCAGATTAATTTATAAAACTGGAAAGATGTAGTGCTGGTTTGTTAAGGTAATTGTTGTTGATTTCGTACCTTGTTAACATGTTCTGAACTCCAGGTGAGGTACCTCCTGAACCTTAATGGCATCTTCCTTCCACGTTTCAGTGTTTGTATGCTCATGGTAGGCCTGGAGACAGAAGGAAATCAGGCTATTTTTTTCGACATTAGGAAATCAGGCTATTGCTTCTATGAGACAACAGAGATTAACAATCTTGGCGTCCTTAAGACCTTAGCTACGGGAGGGTCACGACCGTACAATTGGCAGAGGTCCATCCCTGTTGGCATAGACATACTCGGCATGTGCAGGATTCCAAACATGACAACCTTGAGATCCACAACCACCATAGGTTGTTGCGGCACCTGAAACCTGAACTATAGTGCTTGATGACGACGTTTTAATCTGCAATACGATCTGAAACGGTACCTCGCTTTTCCCCTTCATTAGTCGTCTTCTTATCCACATCCAAGTCACAAATCAAACCTACTGGCGAGCATGGCAAGGTCGTGCCAGCCTAATACTTGCACATTGCACCTTGCTATCCACCGTTCAACCTCTAGGATTGTGCAGGCTGCTTGTACACTACAAGAGAGGTGACCTTCTATGACGAATTTTACGTGACGTTTTTAGACAACGTCATGGACACCATAGCATCCATGACGTTTTATATTTTTCGTCATGGATATGCATTGTGGATATTGAAGCCCATAATTCGGTGACGCTTTATCAAATTCGTCACAATTCGGCCCATACTTTAGTGACGTTTTTACAATTTTGTCACTTATCCATATATTAGACACAAGGTTTTTTTCCAAAAAAAGCTAAGAAATAAATCTATAAGGGGACTCGAACCAAAGTTGCTGGCCATAGATCCATATGTGTTACCACCAGGCCATCAGGTTGATGCAAATTCTAGCATTTTATTCTTATTAAACCTTGTGCTTGAAATCGAAAAAATAAAAATTCTAGCATCCTCGGTTAGTACTACCCGATTATTGAAAATTCTAGAATTGTTATTCTAGTTAAACCTTGCACTGAACTTAAATTGACAAAAATGGAAAAAAAATAGATTTTAATGATACTTGAAACCAGGTTGCTAGTATCAGATGCACCCTTGGTCACCACCAGGCTACTCATCGATTGTTGTAAGCTTTAATATTGATATTCTAGTAAAACATTGCGCTGATATTCTGGTAAATTGAAAAAAAAATGGACAGATGCACCCTTGGTCACCACCAGGCTACTCATCGATTGTTGTAAGCTTTAATATTGATATTCTAGTAAAACATTGCGCTGATATTCTGGTAAATTGAAAAAAAAATGGGGCAAAGTGGGGACTCGAACCCAGGTCACCTGCGTGAGACTTAGTGATGGCTACTAGCATAGTTAAATTAAATCGGAAAAAGTTAAAAAATCTGGCACTTCCAGTGTTCGAACCCGTGACCAAGTGAGAGAACACCCCACGTCCAACCATTAAGCTACGGCAGGGTTGTTGTTGAATTGCAAAAGGATATTTTCTTATACTAAGAAAATCACGTTTATTTTCCTAAACCTACATCTGCGTCTTCCCCCTTGGGTTACGGTCTCACGGGAGGCCGCCGCACACAAGTCACGGGAAATTTTCACGCCGCCGCCCCCCACGAAGAACCCTAGGTCAGCCACCTCATCCTGTTGTCTCCTCCCTCCCATGCCGCAGCCACTCCCCTCCGCCCCCACCCACCCATCGGCCGCCGCTAGTCCCCTCCGCCACCACCCATCGGCCACGACCCTGCAATCCCTCTCCATTCTCACGCCGCTGCCGACGACGCAGATGAAGAACGGGCCGGCGGTGCAGGCGCATGGGCCAGCAGCACAGAGGTAGGACGGGACGGAGGCGCACGGGCCAACGACGCAGAGGAAGGGCGGACTGGCGGCGCACGGACCGGCAGCACAGACGAAGGGCGCAACGAAGACACCACAACGACGTCAGCCTCAAGGTAAATCGACATTTGTTTCACACAGAAGGAAAAAAGGCTTCTGTTCTATGCATGGCTCAGCTACTTTACCGATGGCTCTGCTTGACTATGTGGTGCGGTTGCCCTGCTGGCTGCTGCTATGTGGCAGTGTTAGATGCAGATTTAATTCCCGATTGCAATTGAAGTCTATGATTAGATGCTTTACAACCTAGTAGGCTTGTCAGTGGTACTGAACCACGGAACTATATTTAATATATAACTTTGCCCTGAACCACTGAACTATGCTTTGGGTTAGTGCAGACTCAGAATCATGCCACTATACCACCTGTAAAATGTTGTTTCAACTATCTTAGGTGCTTTAGGTTAGTGCAGATTCAGAGTCGTGCCAATTATGCTTCCATTATCAGCTTTTGTTTACTTGTAACCATTACATCTTTGAAACATACCCTTATAGAGACTTCACACTAATCTATTCATTTTTTCCTCTCATTGTAGCTGTGGCACTTAGTGCATATGAAAAACAGCGTCTCAGTCAGTGTATGCAGAACAATACAAGGCTAAAAGAACTTGGAATTCCTACTTTGAGCTTAATGTTTGCACAAGCAGCTACCGAGTCATCTGACAAGAACAAGTCAGCTCAAAGAAATGCCATACATGATATGTCACACCACTGTATCTTGTTGACGTCAAAAGTCGCCAACACACCGTTGTCCAGGAGAGTCCACAGAAACCCCGGGCGACGCAGAGCCCTGTGCTCCCAACGGACCGGCTCGGCTCGCCGATTCTCGTGTGCTGCTTGGTGCGTGCCGGATGGTTTTCCTGCAAACCAACAAAGACAAATAAAAGCGTAAAATTCCGGGTCATCGGCCCGGATAGACCGATGTGCGGCCGTGGCCGATTCTGGCGTAAGATAGACAAAATCGGCCATCGACGAGAACAACACGGCCCATCCATTTATGTATTAAATGCCAGAGCAAGCGAGCTGTGATACAAACGATACGAAATCGGCCGACGCTATAACATGCGATCGGTGACTAGCGACCGATTTCGTCGGTGAGCAATCAAATCATTGAGACCTTGCGGGGATGCATTATCGAATAAAATGTAAACAAGGTAATTATTAATGGGATGTAATTAATTTGATAGCAAAAAGATGATTTAATCGTCAATCGGAGCGATAAATCGGCCGATCGGTGTGACATCCCCTCCGGGACACGCAGGACTCGGTACGGGGGGACACTCGACGCAGCGAGTTACAACGAGTTCATCATCTCATACAAGCGAGAATATATATATCATGGTATAATACAACCAGGTTTTCGAATTACAAACATTGTACAGCGGAAGCATAATACATTAATGAAGTTTAACAACCTACGAGTTTTGCGGTGGAAACTTGTACTTTACAACAAAAGACCACTAGCGTGATGTGCGAGCCCGTCGTACATCACGATACTCCTCACTCGGGACGTCGGGATCTGTTCCCACTTGAGGGAACCACCCTCGGAACACGGCTCCTCTTCGGGACAACTACCGTGACGGTCGTGGAAGAAAGACTCGGTCTGAAAAACATAACGAACAAACCTTGAGTATTCTAATACTCGGCAAAGCCCGACCCGATCAACGAGGCACGCTAAGGCCGACGCCTAGTATGCAAGGGCTTTACGGCTGTGGAGTTGACTCTCTTGCGAAAACAGCACTAATGGTTGATCCTTACTTTCAAGTTTTAGCTCGAGGTTAAGTTCAATAGAGACCAAGGTTTTGCGGTCTACGACTACTGCAAACAAGTTTGCAAGAAAAGATCATTTGAGACCAACAATTCTTTCATCTCTCAACCTCATCTTTCGGTTGATTACTACGATGTGACGAGCTAAACAAGCGGTACTCATTACTGCGAGGGACAGCGATTCGAATCGATTTTATACCAGGTGGCAAAACCCGACTACACGACGTATACGCATCCCAGCGATCGTATACGACAACCTTCCCGCTAGCACACGACAGCGAGACTAGCCATTTCCAACTCCCGGAAGTATGGCGACGCCACGACTATCCTCGTGGTCGACCCATCTTCCTCCGTGAGACTATCCTCTCAGCGACGGCCGGCAAAAGAGAGGCGCTACGCTACATCTGCGGGGCGATAGGGTACATCGGCGTCTTTGGGCCCATGATACCGGCATGTAGTACGGTACGTTCAAACTTGTTCAACTAAGCCGACAACGGTACGGTCCTTGACCAGACACGAGACGGGGCTACCACCTTGCAAGACCTCATCTCCGTCTTGCCCTTTCTCCTACGGGGCCCGTCCGGTCTCAACTTCGTTAACACTCTCATCTTTCTCTTATCATTCTTCTTAGCAAAAACATTGAACCGAGTCATTATCCTATATCTCGCGAGTAGTGTAGCACACCACCCGACTTCTACCGATTCCCTAAGACATAAGCTTAGCGGTTATCGAACTCTATTGAGCTACACGTACCGGTATAGCATAAACGAGATGGAAACCTATCTCATGCATCTAGGGTATCAAGCAACTCCTATAACTTAATGCATAATCACGACTCATTACGTGATAAAAGAAAAGACTTTAAAAAACATAGGTGGGATGCACGGGGCTTGCCTTGATTCGAGTCGGGGTTAGCTTCCTCGATGTCTTTGAGTCGACTTCGACGTTCCCGCTTCTGTCTCGAACTCGGACGGGAACCTCGATCACGCTAGGGACCTAGGTCGACCAACAATACGTTGCGACTTACTTGGTCATGCATGCATGAATGTACATGAGATGATGTGCAACGATTTCATTAACCAAGATCGTTAACTAGCAATTAATCATTAAGTAAGTTCATTACTTATTAATTAACAATTAATCCTGGTCATTAATTAGCAATTTATAATTAATCATGTTCATTAATAAATACTTAATCCTGCTCATTAATTAATAGTTAATGATTAACTAAAAGGCTGTGCAATAATACATAAAGCAATAAATTTGGATCACATGAATGACGGTGTTTATGTTGAATTTTGAAAAACAGTTTTTCACAAACACTTTCGATCTATGAGTATCTCTAATTTTTAAAGAAATTCATTTCTCAAAATCAAATAATAATTAGCATAAAATAATAGGCTATCTTAATTAAAGAAAGGTAATTAATTAAGCTATGAAATTATAATTTCTCAAAATAGGCATTTGAACACATAATCAAATAGAAAATAATTTTATGAATCTAATGCACTTTTTTTGGTATTTTTTCTGATTTTTGTGGATTTTGCTATGAATTTTCGAAGTTTGAATAAAATACTGAAATTGAATAAATTCGAAAAGAACGGGGGAGCTTACTTGGGCCAAATCTAATTGGGCCATGGGCCGGAGACGGCCCATAACTGCTGTGCGGCCCGGCTCGAGTTCAGCACGGCCGGCCATGGCGGGTGGTGGCCGGACGGCGACGGTGGCCGCCGGAGTTTGGCCGGACGGCGGCCAAAGTCAGCGGAAAAGCCCCTACACGACCTTCACGATATGGGGAGCCGGGTGGTGGTGTTGCCGGCACGGAGGATGACCAGGAGAAGCATCGACGGCGAGGGCGGAAGACGCGCAACTCCGGCGGGCGTAGAACACTCCTCGCTTGACGAAATTGCGGCCGGTTTGCTGCGGAAGCTTCACGGGGACATGGGCAAGAGCGGCACGCGGTTGGTTGAGCTCGGGGATGGCCGGAAGATGGACTTCACCGGCGAGGCGGAGCCGCGGCGGCGAGTTCGAAAAAAAATGGCAACAATTCAAGAATACCCGTGTGGCAACTCAAGTGGGAGTCTACTAGAATGTAGAGAAGACACTTGCGCACTGCTTTGGAACTCAAGAATCGCAACGAATGGTGAACTAGAGAGGACGAATTTGTTCTTGGCGTGAAGATAGACCGTCCATGGTCTTTGTGGGGAAAAACTCGAAATACTTCATGCTTGGGTCATGGTTTGGGACTTGGTTTGCTCCTACGGTTAGAGCAGGATGAGCGCAGCTAGGGATATCCATGGCTCGGCCGGGGAGGAAGCAAGGACACGGTGCGTCGGAGTTTGGTGCGGCACGGCTCGGGCGGCTCGAGAGACGAGAGAAAGGAAGAGGAAGAAAACACTTGGGCTTGGGTTTTTATCACGATAAGGCGGAGCGTTGAGGCGGTAAGGACTCGGCTGCGTGGCACGGGAGTGCACAGCGTGGTGCGCAAAGGAGAGGGCACGGCGGCGGCGTGCCATCGGCGATCAACGCAGAGAGCGAGAGATAGAGATTGAAGAAAGAGATAAGCTCAATGTTTTGCAAAAAGGCCCTTGCTGCTTTACAAAATTGAAAAATTGTATTTTCGTGGCTCGAAAAATTATGCAAAAATTCAGGGGTACATTTGAGAATATTCTGGATCTTTTTCCTTTTAGGACGAAATTCGAATTCCAGATAAATTTTTGGATTAAAAATTCAAATTGAAATTAAAAAGAGACTCTTTCATTATTGCTTGTGGACATTTTTACAAAATAAAATAATTTCGTAGCAATTCCATAAATCTCTTATTATTATGTTTAAACAACAGAGAAAAGGCTAAACTCCAAAATTTTCTTTTATTTAATTTCCTCTTCTAAGAGCTTAAATTTAACTTAGGTTAAATTCATTATTTTATGTGCATTTTTACACCAAATGAACTAGTTTTAAAAATACAACATGATGACATGATGATGAATGCCATGCAATGCACTTGATTATTAGGGTTGCTACGGCCCTCCCCCTTATAGGAATCTCGTCCGAGATTCATGATCGAAGCGACTAGACGATGGTACTACGACCTGCGAGTAATTGGATCGGAGAAACTCCTCTCGTTCCTAAGTAGCTTTCGGCTTCCGAGGAATTGCTCCGCGGAGTTTTGTAGAACCAAAAGAAATGGTTCGATGTCGAGTCACTCGATCCTTGGTGTCGAGCACTACGATCGGATGTTCATCGGATGTCAATCGCAGTACATGCTATTCCACCTTTACTGTCGGTATGTGTACTAGTGGTTTCAAACACGTCTTTCTTTGAGATATGTGGAACACCTTGCGAATTCCAGATAAGTGTACTTGGTAACTCCCGGCGATATGCCACGGCTCCACATCATTCTTGAATTGGAAAAGGTTCGATATCTTTGTGGAGCTAACTTTCCTTAATTCCAAATCAGTTGGATAGCTTTGGTAGGAGATACCTAGAGATAACTTAGTCTCCGACCTTGAGCACTATTCTCGACGTCCCTTATGCGGTTTGTCGAGATTTAGCTCTCTTTAGGTTCGTTGAATGAGGCTTACTTGCTCTTCGGCATCCTTTCTTTGGACCCGACCCGGATATTATTCTCTCTCCACCTTTAGACCAATTCAATGGCGTGCGGCAGACTACGACCATACGAGCTTGGAACGGTGACTTTCAGGCACTTTCTTGGTAGTTGTTGTTATATGAGAATTCTGCTAACGGTAGGCATCTTTCCCAAATCCTTGTTGCATGTCAAGATACCAACTCGAAGCATATCTTCTAGATGTTGGTTGATTCTCTCTGCCGGTTCGTCTGTTTGAGTATAATAAGCTGAGCTTCGAATCAACCTTGTTCCCAACGACTCATGTAGCTGCTCCCAACATACGGAAACAAAGGCGAGCTCCTCGATCCGAGATGATGGTCTTTGGTACTCCATGCGGACGAGAAAATACGGTGATGTATAGTTACGCATATTTCTCGGCGGTGTACAGAGTAGATACGCGGTATGAAGTGAGCTAACCTTGGTCAACCTTGTCCACTATGACCACATAGAGTCGTGCTTACGTGGGTTAACGGTAAGCCGATAATGACATCCATACTAATATCTTCCTATTTCTATTACGGAATACTCAAAGATGGAAGTGGACACATTTGCTTCCGATGACTTGCTTTCACTCGTCGGCCGGTGTTTCACTCACGGACATACCTTGCTATTTCTCGTTTCCTTCTTGTCCACTAGAATCTTTTCTTCAAATCTTATACCTCTTGTTGGTTCCGGGATGAATAGTGAGTAGATGTATATACTTCATCCATTATCTCCTTGCGAAGTTCCAAGTTCTTAGGCACTACTAGCCTATTCTTGAGCCAAATCACATCTTCGCTACCTCCTCGAAGACACTTCATTCTACCCTTCTTAATTCGTCTTTTAATGTGACTCTTATCCATATCCTTCCTTTGAGAGGCTACCACTCCTTCGCGAATGGTAGTAACAAGAACCAATTACCCAATACGCATATGTAAGAATCGAAGATTAGGTTCACACATTTCTTCTTTAGGTGCTTCGAGTCCAATAGGCGAGCGGTGAGATTGTTGCAACTAGCTTTTTGACTCAAGACGTCGGCCACGACATTATCTTTCTCGAGAAGGGTAGCGAACCTCGATCTCATAATCCTTTATCAGCTCTAGCCATCTTCGTTGGAGCATGTTTAGATCCGCTTGAGTGAATATTTATTTGAGACTCGTGAGTGCTGTGTATATATGTACCAACTTTTCCAAGAGGTGGCGTCTCCAACTCTTCAATGCTAGAACCTCAGCTGTTAATTTCCAGCTCCTGTGTTGGTTATTGTTCCTCCTGTCGCCTAAGGCTGTCGAGACGCGTAGGCACTACTCGATCTTCTTGCATTAGAGCACATCCAAGTCCGAGTGCCGAGGCATCATAGTGCACTTCAAATGGCTTGGTCAAATCGACGCGAGCTAACTACGGGTGCGGTTGTGAGTAACTTCTTCAATGTCTGAAAAGCTTCTTCTCATTCATTGCTCCATTCGTACTTCTTATCCTTTTTCCAACAATTTGATTATTGGTTCGGTGTTGACGGTCGTTACGGACCAATTTCGACCGTCAATTAGTCAAGTAAATGAGAAGGACTAGGCATGTCTTGCATGCATTTTACTTAGAAATAACCTAGTTCCACGTGTACCTCTAGATTTTTAGTGTGCAGGTGGAAAATGATGAATTCCGGGCCCGAGGCGACAAATCAACACTTTTACAAAACTTCCACTTCGCCGCGGGAATCAACTCCAAGATAAAAGGCCAACGACCACGAAATCCAACACAAATAAGGCCTCACGCACCTGGATCAAAGACCAACATCCGAGTGGGGGAGCCAACCGCCAAAGCCCGGCCCGGGAGGGGCCGGTGGCGGTTCGGCCGAACCAACAAGGCGGTTCGGCCGAACCGTCATGGTGGCCCCCCGGCCCACTTTTCTGCGGCGGTTTGCCCACCGCCTGCTGGAGGTCGGTTCCACGCGCATTAAATGCCACCGACCTACGAAACCGCCTCCGGGAGCCGACCTTTCAAGCCTATATAAGGAGGGGTACCCCCCCTCCTTAACACACACAACAACACAAGGATCATTCTCTCCTCACACTAGAAGTTTAGAGGCTTTCTAGGTAGTGCTAGGCTTAGTAGTGGGCTGCCTCATTGCTCCCAAAGTCTTGTGGAAAATTGGGTATAGCTCTTGTATCCTCTCTTTATGAGACTTGATCTTTTATATATGGAATACTTTCGTTCATATCCTTGTCATGAGCTTTATAGAGTAGTCATGATCTTGTTTGATCGTTCATCGTTCGTTCATATGAGTTCGTCGTTCGTTCTTCGTTCTTCATTAATAGAAGATGAACTCATATCGAATGTTCTTCGTTCGTTCATACTTGATCACCGATTACTCCTGATCTTACTTGATTAATTGCCGTTCGTCGCTCATTCTTGAGCGGCGAACGCTCTTACATGACTTAGTGCTAGCTTTGATCCTTTCGTCTAGCGTATGCTAGTTAGGCTAGTGTTCTTATGAATAGGCTTCGGGTTCATCGTCCCGCAAGGGTGCTCTAGATTTACCACCATGTCGGTGCCTCGAGGGATCTAGAGTTGTGGTTAGTGGCGCCGGCACGGTCTTTGGGGTTATCTACCCACCGTTGAATGTGCTTCGTGTCCCACGGTTTGTAGAGGTAGGTGACAAGAAGTGACAGCCTTGTCATCCAAAGTAATCCTCCACGTTCGGGCATGGCATAGGAGTCTAAAAAGCCGGAGTCGCGAGGCGGACCTCGCGTAAGACGGATCTCCCGATGATGCCTAGGCATTAGACGCTTGCTTGCGCTTGCATGATCTTGGATGTTAGGTAGAAGCTGCGCACTCATATGAATGTTGTATCATTAGGAGTAGTGGTACTGCTAGTCTAGTTTAGCTTTATCTAGGATCGCCTCTATCCCTTTTATAAGAGAATGCATCGCCTTGGTGTGTGTCACACTATCCTCAACTTATTGCTCCTAACCCCTGCATTGGAATGTGAATACTTCATCATTCTTTTGTAACACCATGAACATAAGTACTCTTATCAACCATGTCTTCCTTTGGGAAAATATAAATACGATACCCTTGAATACTCTCGGGTGAAATGCTACAACGGGTTATCCGTCCGCTTGCGGATATTCATGACCCACCTTATAATACATATCTAGTACTTGTCTTGGATGTGGATTATTTGGTTAAATAGTGCAAGTGACTTAAACCCTTGGCTCTCCCGCGGTCACGTGTTTCTTTCCGCGTGACCTTAAGAGATGCCAACAAGCATTTACGGCGCCGTTGCCGGGGAAGACATTGGTTAATAAGAATACAATGAATGTTCATGATTACACTTGATGATGATTTAATCATTGCCCTTGCAGAGCTAACCTTGATCTGTTTTTCTCTCAAAGGTGAAAACGAGGATGGTGCATGCGTGGATTCGACTTGCCGGAAAACTTCGTTGATAATCCCGAGGCTCTTGCGAGAAAGACTCGACCTCGCGTCGTTGTCTCTCCTCAAGAACCCACGACAAGCGAGCCCGCATCTTCCGCACCATCAACCTCAACACTCATGGCTGAAAGGACCCTTCGTGACTACTCTGCGCCCTCGCGTCGCCAATGTGCCCATTGGGCCCAACGTCGGCAGCTGGTGCTGCGAGGACTTGACATCAAGTCCAGCCTCATCACTATGGTGCAAGCCATTCCCTTTTGTGGAAAGGCCTCCGAGGACGCCAACTCTCATCTCCAACGGTTCCTGGAAATATGCAACACATCGGCCACGGCGGAGCCAACCAAGATGCTATCAAACTCCGCTTGTTTCCCCTATCCCTCCTTGGGAAGGCGAAACGGTGGTTTTATGCCAATCGTGCAAGCATTGACACTTGGAACAAATGTTCCACGGCGTTCCTCGCCAAGTTTTTCCCGATGGGCAAAACCAATGCCCTTCGTGGAAGAATTGCAAGTTTCCGGCAAGCGACAAACGAATCCATGCCGAGGCATGGGAAAGGCTTCAAGAATACATTACGGCCTGCCCTCACCATGGGATGGAGGAATGGCTCATTCTTCAACATTTCTACAACGGGTTGACACCAACAACCCGTGGACATATGGATGCCGCTGCTTGGAGGAGCCTTCTTCTCCAAAACTATTGCCCAAGCAAAAGAACTCATAGAGAAGATGGTCTCCAATCAAGGGTGGAGCGATGATCGACTCCAAACACGCGCAAGAGGCGTACACCCTGTCAAGGAGGTGGACATGCTTTGTCCGCCAAGGTTGACCTCCTCATAAAACGCTTGGACGAACACAACGCAAATGGTGGTGTTCATGCATTGGACTCACACATGACGTGTGAGGAGTGCGGGAACAACGGCCATATGGGGAAGGATTGCCCCCATACCCATGAAGAGGTGTTCTACATGAACAACAACAACGGGTATCGTCCAAACGGAGGACAAGGGTACAACCAAAACCGACCATCATATCAAGGAGGTAACAATTTTTACAGCTTTAACAATAATCAACCTTCCTTGAAAGATTTGGTTTATGGCCAAGCTAAAATTAACGAATCTATCAACAAAAAGCTTGCTGCCAATGATAAAGTCTTAGAAAACATAAGCTGCACAAATAGAAGGTTTCTCCTCTGCTTTCAAAAATCAGGTGAGCTTTAATAAAATGATTGAAACCCAAGTTGCTCGGCTAGCTGCTCTTATTCCTAGTTCTAGTGCAGGGAAGATCCGGGGCAACCCGAGTCTTCTTTGGAAAATGTTAATGCGGTTACCACGAGGGGAGGAAAATCCACTCGGGATCCGCCATATCCTAACCATGCAGCAAAGAAGAACAGGAACGACCTGGAGGAGGAAAGCCCTTCTATTACCAAAGAAAAAGAAGAAGAACCGAAGCCAAGTGAAGGGAAGAATGGAATTGAATTTCAAGACACAAGCTTTTTGCCATTCCCTCACGAAACGAGGAAGCCAAAGGAGGATGAACAATTTGCTCGATTCGTCGAGACCATCCGAAGGATTCATGTCAACGTGCCATTGTTGGACATGGTGCAGGTGCCCACATATGCACGCTACCTTAAAGACATCCTCAACAACAAGAGGCCACTACCCAACGAGGAAATGGTCAAGCTCACGGAGGAGTGTAGCGCAGCTATACTCAATCGGCTTCGAGAAAAGAAGAAGGACCCTGGCTGCCCCACAATATCATGTTCCATTGGGGCACACCACTTCGACCGGGCCTTATGTGATCTTGGGGCAAGCGTCGGCGTGATGCCCAAAGAAGTCTTTGATCGTTTGAGCTACACAACCTTGACTCCTACACCAATGAGGTTGCAATTGGCGGACTCTTCGGTCCGCTACCCCGCGGGAATAGCCGAAGACGTGCCGGTAAAAATTCGAGGCAACTTCATACCGGTGGACTTTGTGGTGCTTGAGATGGATATCGACAAGAACACGCCCCTCATTTTGGGACGTCCCTTCCTCGGCACCGCAAACGCCCAAATTGATGTTGGGAATGGAGAAATCCGATTCCACATCAATGGGAAGGAGGAAAAGTTTGAGTTCCAACCAAGAAAAGAACAATGCTCAATGATCAAGATCAAGTATGGGCCAAATCCCTCAAACATCCGTGAAGTTGAAGTGACGCCAAGAAAGACGGATAGTCTCGTCGCCTTTTGGAAGCAACTTGACAAAATTGAGAATCCGTCATGGTACCAACCCAAGAAGCACTGCAACGGCAAGGCCGGGATTATGGGCCAAGAAGCCGAGTCCTTCAAGACACAAAGCCACCTACATCAACAAAGACCAAACAAGTGTGGCAAGTGAAGAAGGTGCAGCCATCTTCATCCTCTTCTCCGGGGAAAGGGCACTGCACCACAAGGATGAAAAGAAATGGAGAAGTCCTCGCTCGCCGGACTTAAAATGGCAAAGCCCTGGTCGACGGGATAAATCGGTATTATCTTTCGATTTCTTTTGATTTTTGTTTTCCACCACATGCATCTCCCTGCATATTCTATTTTATCACAAGATAATTTTCATTTCATTTATTTGGATTTTCCGCCAGCATATTTGATTTTTTTCTCACTCGCCATGCATAGAAAATTTGAAAACCAAAATCCTTTTACGTCCAAATTTTCCTACTTTGTTTGAAACTTTTGGACAACCCTTGTATCCTTATACAAAATCCAAAAACAATTTTTGCATGTTGGAATTTTCTCCAACACTTTTTCTCGAGATTTGATTTTTCGAATAAAGCTGAATTTGAGGCAACTTTCTTTGGATTTCTTGAGCAAAAATTTCGAGGAATATCCGGACGTAGCAACCATGGTCAATGATCATTTGGCCGTTGGGAGCTATGGGCCAAAAGGGAGAGCAAAAGGGACCCACAGCAGGTCGGCCGAACCCACCTCCTTGGTTCGGCCGAACTGCCATGACCGTTGCTCGGTCTGTCCTTTTCCCAACGGTCATATGCCCCTCCTAACGCTCAAAAACGGCTACTTCGTGAGCTATAAGTAGAGGTGGCCTGGCCAGAGCTCTCTCCCCCTCTCACACTATCATTTCCACTCCTCACTCACTTCATTCTCATTACTCTCAAGTTTTCCATTGTCCTCACTTGCTCATTGCCTAAAAGTTCTGCATAAATCTTTTGCTCTTGGTGTGCTGTCTAGTTTTTGGTTTGATTTGTTTTTGTTTGGTTTTCTCGAGTTGCGATTTCTTGCTCACATGAACAACCGACGGTGTCGCTAATTTGATTTTTTCCCTCACATGACCCGTTCGGAATTTTTGTTCTTGCATTCTTGCTCTCTTTGTGTGCAGCCATGACCGGTGCCAAGAAGCTGTTCGGGTCAATCAAGAGGTCCTTGAGCTCACGCTCAAGTTCAAGCTCTTTACGTCGAAGCACCCGCGCACGCCCCGTAGTCGAGTCACCGCCAAGTTCACCACCACAAGTCGAGGAAGAAGGGCAAGAGGGCAACATCGAGCATCGTCTCCTCACCGACACCGACCTCGACTTAGTGGGCGAGCACGAGACGCGCACCTACACGCTTCTCCAACACCGTCTCTTTGCTCCTACGCGAGCATTTGACACGGAGCTGCTGCACAAAATAGGTATGGATGCTGAATTTGCTCAAGTATTTAAAGCCTTAGGGTGGACAGATTTTGCTAGTGTAAATGAGCCGGGTTCCCGCTTGCTTACACTTCAGTTTTTATGCACCCTACAAACGGTAGATGAAGGAATTTCTTTTCGGTTTTTCCGTGAATCCTACCGTTTGACTTGGAAAGAACTTAGCACTCTTCTTGGCTTTAATACTCGCTGCAATACCGACTTGGATGGTGCCCTTCCTCAGTTTTCAAAGCATGCTTTTTGGGAAAGGATTACGGGTCTTCCTAGTTGCGTGCGACCTAGAACTAATCACATCCATCATCCTACCTTGCGTTTTATGCACATGTGGATTGCTATCACTCTTTTTCCAAGGAGTGATATTCGGAGTGTGCTTGCGAGGATGAGCTAAAAATTCTTTTTGCTGCGGTCGATAAGATTAAGATTGCTCCCGTGAAAGCCATGATTTGCCAATGGATAGAAAATCTTGGGACGATAGGACCAATTGAATGTACCTCTCTAGTGACACGAATTGCCATGCGGGTGGGAGCTTTACATGATGCTAATGTTGAATACCTTGCTACACCTCGCTCTCTTATAAATAAAGATTATCTTATTCAAGGTCACTCTCTTAAGAATGGTCCGAACGATTCCCTCATATATTATTTTGTGGGATATGCAAACGAGTTTCGGTTACCTAACCCGGACCTTCGTTTGTATACTCTCAAAAATCTAACCATTGAGCTCCAAGAAGCGCAGCGGTCTCGCAGGAGTGTATCTTCTCGCAGGGGGCGCACAGATCAGAACAACCATCTACCTCCGAGATGCCCACACCGCACCCCACGACTCATGGCGAGCCGGGGTACAGCCACCCCGGGTTTTCTCCCGGTGGGTACCCAGCCCCGCCACCTCACATGGCCGGGGGATCGGCGTGGCAAACTCCGGGATATGGCCCGGGGCTGTTTTCTCCACAACAACAATGGGAGGAACACTCCACCGACTCCGGATCAGCCCAAGGCTACAACTTTGTGCAGGAGATGAACAACCTCTCCTCACAAATGGGAAGACTCCAAACCACGGCGGAAGACACCGAGTATGCGCTCAACCAACACATCTTGCAAACTCATCAATGGCAAGAGCGCACCGACACCCAGCTCACCGCCCTCACCAACATGACGGAGCAACAACGAGCCGATCTTTTGGCTTACTTCCGTCACATGGGGTTCATTCCACCAAACCCATGAGCAAGAACAAGCTTGGGGGGGCAGCACCCCCGCTAAGGTATCATGTATCGCAACTTGTATCCTTTATTGTCTCTTGTTTTTGCTTGTTCTTGCCTCTCATATGAAAAACAAAATAAAAATGATAAAACTAAAAAGAACAAAAGAAGTAGCTTAGTTCCCTTTTATACGCTGCAAGTATGTTGCTAGTCTTTCTATGTTGAGATGATGAATAGTTGCTCTGTTTTATTTCTCTCATGTGCCTAGTCTATAATTTAGAACTCTCCTAGTTTTGAGTTTGGTGGCTAGCAAAACTTGCTTAGAACCTGAAACTTGTGGGCTGCACATGCTTGAGCTGCACCTAAGTTGTTGTGAGATGATGATATGGTAAAAAGAGCTGCTATGATCTTGTCCTAAGTTGAGCTTAAAATCTCCGGAATTCTGTTCCCAAAAATTGCAAAATCTATAAGTTCCCAAGTGATGATAAATTCCTACCAAAGCCATATGCAAATTTCCCTTGAAAACCTTACTCATTTGCTACTTGTTACTTCATTGAGCTTTATCAAAATTGTGTGACCCTAGTGAGATGCTTTTCATACTCTCATGATCAAGATCACGTACACACTCCACCTCATATGCTACACTTCTACACCGGAAGTTAGCAACATGTCATGCCATCCACCCAAAATAAAGACACTCCTCACATTTTATCACCCCTCTTAAAATATCAAAAGAAGGCATGGCTATGCAAAAGAAAAAGAAAATAAGGCTCACAAAAGATGAGCAAGAAAAAGATGCTGCTCTCATTTCGAGCATAGAAAAAGAAAGAAGAAAAGATAGCCATGCCCAAAATCCAAAATAAAAAGAGGTGAAACAAAAAGAGGAGTAGTCAAATACACCACCACCATCATCTTCACACTTGCACATCTTGATCTACGATTGTATGACTTGCTATCTCCATGGATCCACTCTTTTGGTTTCGCAAAAATATGAATGCAAGTATGCCTCATTTCATACCCTACCTTGAGCTCCACAAAAGCCTATTAGATGTAGGATGAGGCAATACACATGCCTTGGTGAGGAATATAAACACCATTAGAGCGATTCGAGAGCATCACTTGTGGAACGTGGTTTTACTTGAAAAAAAAAAAAAAAATATTTTTTGAAAACGTCAGGAGAATAAAAAGCAAGACAAGGGAAGAGAAAATAAATGCTCTATACACCGTTCTCTCTCTCAACCGCCCAAGGTAAAGTGAAAAGCACAAAGCCCCATGAGGACTAAGGGGAAGGGTGAGTCACCATTGCCAACTTATTCAACTCAAGGATGAGTATCTTTGTTATACACTTGGTACCTTTGAGAAGTAGGCATTGTAGCAACTCCTGATCAACAACCTAAAGTTCTACTACTTGCTCGGGACGAGCAAGGGGTAAGCTTTGGGGGCTTGTTGACGGTCGTTACGGACCAATTTCGACCAGTCAATTAGTCAAGTAAATGAGAAGGACTAGGCATGTCTTGCATGCATTTTACTTAGAAATAACCTAGTTCCACGTGTACCTCTAGATTTTTAGTGTGCAGGTGGAAAATGATGAATTCCAGGCCCCGAGGCGACAAATCAACACTTTTACAAAACTTCCACTTCGCCGCGGGAATCAACTCCAAGATAAAAGGCCAACGACCACGAAATCCAACACAAATAAGGCCTCACGCACCTGGATCAAAGACCAACATCCGGTGGGGGAGCCAACCGCCAAAGCCCAGCCCGGGAGGGGCCGGTGGCAGTTCGGCCGAACCAACAAGGCGGTTCGGCCGAACCGTCATGGTGGCCCCCTGGCCCACTTTTCTACGGCGGTTTGCCCACCGCCTACGGAGGTCGGTTCCACGCGCATTAAATGCCACCGACCTACGAAACCGCCTCCGGGAGCCGACCTTTCAAGCCTATATAAGGAGGGGTACCCCCCTCCTTAACACACACAACAACACAAGGATCATTCTCTCCTCACACTAGAAGTTTAGAGGCTTTCTAGGTAGTGCTAGGCTTAGTAGTGGGCTGCCTCATTGCTCCCAAAGTCTTGTGGAAAATTGGGTATAGCTCTTGTATCCTCTCTTTATGAGACTTGATCTTTTATATATGGAATACTTTCGTTCATATCCTTGTCATGAGCTTTATAGAGTAGTCATGATCTTGTTTGATCGTTCATCGTTCGTTCATATGAGTTCGTCGTTCGTTCTTCGTTCTTCATTAATAGAAGATGAACTCATATCGAATGTTCTTCGTTCGTTCATACTTGATCACCGATTACTCCTGATCTTACTTGATTAATTGCCGTTCGTCGCTCATTCTTGAGCGGCAGACACCTCTACATGACTTAGTGCTAGCTTTGATCCTTTCGTCTAGCGTATGCTAGTTAGGCTAGTGTTCTTATGAATAGGCTTCGGGTTCATCGTCCCGCAAGGGTGCTCTAGATTTACCACCATGTCGGTGCCTCGAGGGATCTAGAGTTGTGGTTAGTGACGCCGGCACGGTGCTTGGGGTTATCTACCCACCGTTGAATGTGCTTCGTGTCCCACGGTTTGTAGAGGTAGGTGACAAGAAGTGACAGCCTTGTCATCCAAAGTAATCCTCCACGTTCGGGCATGGCATAGGAGTCTAAAAAGCCGGAGTCGCGAGGCGGACCTCGCGTAAGACGGATCTCCCGATGATGCCTAGGCATTAGACGCTTGCTTGCGCTTGCATGATCTTGGATGTTAGGTAGAAGCTGCGCACTCATATGAATGTTGTATCATTAGGAGTAGTGGTCTGCTAGTCTAGTTTAGCTTTATCTAGGATCGCCTCTATCCCTTTTATAAGAGAATGCATCGCCTTGGTGTGTGTCACACTATCCTCAACTTATTGCTCCTAACCCCTGCATTGGAAGGTGAATACTTCATCATTCTTTTGTAACACCATGAACATAAGTACTCTTATCAACCATGTCTTCCTTTGGGAAAATATAAATACGATACCCTTGAATACTCTCGGGTGAAATGCTACAACGGGTTATCCGTCCGCTTGCGGATATTCATGACCCACCTTATAATACATATCTAGTACTTGTACTTGGATGTGGATTATTTGGTTAAATAGTGCAAGTGACTTAAACCCTTGGCTCTCCCGCGGTCACGTGTTTCTTTCCGCGTGACCTTAAGAGATGCCAACATTCAGCAATCTCACGAGAAATTGGGAATGAATCTTCTATAATAGCTCGTCCACCTAAGAAGCTTCGGATCTGTGCGACCGATTTCGATGGCTTCTAATCCGATAATTCTTTAGCCTTACCGGGATCAACGAGTCACTTCTTCTCGTTGATATCACATGACCTAGGAATGGTACCTCCTTTAGCCAAATCTCATACTCACTGAATTTTGCATATAAGCGATGATCCCTTAGACGTTGGAGCAGGGTCCTTAAATGCTTTACCTGTTCCTCTTCGACTTGGCGGAACGTCTTCTATGAATACCACGACAACTTGTCCAATTCTCGATCCGATGATATCCGGGGCGAAGATCTATCTTAGTAACACTTTTGCTCCCATCAAGCGATCAAACGGGATGTCAATCCGAGGAAGTGGATACTTGTGTGTATTGGTCACCGCATTTCAAGGTCGTTTAATCCACACACAACCTCAATGTTTGATCCTTCTTCTTGACGAACAATGTTGGGCATCCTCGGGGTGACGAACTTGGGCGAATGTATCCGTTGTCCGAGCAAATCCTTCGAGTTGTACCTTCAATTCTGCCAGCTCATCGAGGTGGCATCCGATACTATCTTCTTGATATCGGTGCGAGTCCTTGGTTGAAGTTCTCTCTTGAACTCTACTGCCCGATCAGGTGGTAAAACCGGTAAGTCTTCGGCGAACATCGGGGTATCCGTAACGTACAGGAATGTCTTCCAAACTTTTACCAATACTCTTATCAATCACCGGAAAGATAGCTTGGGAAGAAGTCAACGGAAAACAATCTCGTGCTGTGAAGAAGGAGAGTTCATGTGACTGCAAAATCATCTATATCCGATGCTGCCTTACGATACTTCCTCTATCTTATGCGAAGAATCGCATCCAATCCTTGTCCGTCTATGACTATAAAGGAGGTGGGATAATCCATACGACCCAACTTCAATGGTGTCTCCGTAGTACCTCGATCGGTCATGACTTGTGACCCTTTCGGAATCTCCTCGGATGTGGTAAAGGTGACACGACCAGTCGTCATCTTATTTTTACTTGCATGATTCTGCTTTATTGGTGCGACACCTCCTTGAGCCAAGTGTTCAAGACAACCACCGTTATAGCATGGATGATCGGCGGTTTATGGAGTCCGGTATAAGGGCGTATACTCGATAGGTCCGATTGTTGAACCGCCGAATTGGAGAACACCTGTTGTTGATACCGAGGTGGCCGGTAAGAAATGGAATCCGGTGGGTGAGACTCGAACCTACGATCTGCTGCGTGAAGTGTAATCTAGATGATACTTAGAAGGTACCTCACTTCCTTGTTCATCGGCTGCTCTCTTCTTAGTCTTCGCTTCTCGATGAGCACGAAGAGCATCCTCCATGAGTATAGCTTCACTTACAACTCATTGATACTAACTCCTCGACCCAAATTTAGAATGTCAAGGTGTTTGTTGTCAATATCTATCACTTTCATGCCGGGATCGGGAGTCACGAGATTTATAAGGGGTTGGTGAAAGTCAATGACGAATGAAAGATTTAACTGGAGTGGTTGAGATTAAGAACAACATGGATTGCCAAAAGATGTGACGAGTGCTTTCGTCTGTCTTGGTGTTGAAGGAAATATAAGCTTAAGATATTTACAAGGATAATTGCACCGATGAGTTTCCAAGACAGTACTCTTCTTTCCGGTTGCGTACCCTAGGTTATACGCCATCCGTTCGGAAGAACATTGTATTTGGATTCTCTTCTAGTTTCAAAATAGAGTATGCATCTCCACATCGCTCATGTTTGACTTTGAGAAGCGCCTCGGGCGAACCGGCACAATTCGAAGGCAAAATGGCAATTTAGAAGTGCACAACACCCATTTCTAAACTAGCTCTCGATACAACTTATTCTAGTCAAATAGAAGACTACCCTTGCCTCATATGGAAGTCACTCAAGAATTTCAAGGATAGATAAGTTCATGATGTGATTGAGTGGAAGAAGGAGAATCACTTTCGGACTAGGAATAGTCACCTCATAATACTCGGTATCTTATCATCCAGAAGGTTCTATCTAGATGAAGAGTCCGAACAGAAATCAAAATGGTTATTACTAGAGGGAGAAAAAGATCTTTTGGTGGCTACAAGTGGTAGTTAACCGGTCATCTGCTCGGATAAGGCCTAGAGAAGTCGAAGTGGCATCGGTGACTAGTTCCCGGGTTCTTCTACTCTTTTATTTCGTCCTTCTGCTCTTCTTTGGGAAGTTATTGGACTTGTTCAAGATCCGAGTATCTCATCATGTGTTTATCGGAGTCTGCACCTAGTTGTTCAACTATTTCTTTGGTAGCTTTGTAGCTATAAGTTGTTCATCCCAAGATTCACCTATAGCACCCATTCATACTCGGCGTCTTTGATCTGTCCCTTTAAATCCATAGTTCTCATATGGGGCTCCTTGATAAATACACATGATCGTCCCTGTATTTGATTGCCTTTGATCATCTGTATATGAAAATCTTAAGTTTCCCATTCCATTGCCTCCGTGTGAAAGTTCCTCTTGACGTCTATTTCACTAACATAAACTTCTTCTTGTGCCATCCATAGGGACTAAATCTACACTACGGTACTAACTAAGTATAACCCCAGCTTTTATTATAGCACTCAATATGACATGATGCATGTTCGGCAGTTTACTATACGTACTATAGTATATAAGACTACAACAAATAGTTAGCACTTCCCAAAACCCGGACGTTGAACAGTTAGTAAAAATCTAACTATTACTGCATCCTTATAGGGCTCCGTACTCTCTCATGTTCTAAACGTACTAAACGTGTTAAGTTTTGAAAACAAGCTTGTAACGATGTACTTGTTGCCCCTGTATTGCTACGATACCAGCTGTGACATCCCCTCCGGGACACGCAGGACTCGGTACAGGGGGACACTCGACGCAGCGAGTTACAACGAGTTCATCATCTCATACAAGCCGAATATATATATCATGGTATAATACAACCAGGTTTTCGAATTACAAACATTGTACAGCGGAAGCATAATACATTAATGAAGTTTAACAACCTACGAGTTTTGCAGTGGAAACTTGTACTTTACAACAAAAGACCACTAGCGTGATGTACTCGAGCCCGTCGTACATCACGATACTCCTCACTCGGGACGTCGGGATCTGTTCCCACTTGAGGGAACCACCCTCGGAACACGGCTCCTCTTCCGGACAACTACCGTGACAGTCGTGGAAGAAAGACTCGGTCTGAAAAACATAACGAACAAACCTTGAGTATTCTAATACTCGGCAAGACCGACCCGTCAACGAGGCACGCTAAGGCCGACGCCTAGTATGCAAGGGCTTTACGGGCTGTGGAGTTGACTCTCTTGCGAAAACAGCACTAATGGTTGATCCTTACTTTCAAGTTTTAGCTCGGGTTAAGTTCAATAGAGACCAAGGTTTTGCGAGTCTACAGCTACGCAAACAAGTTTGCAAGAAAAGATCATTTGAGACCAACAATTCTTTCATCTCTCAACCTCATCTTTCGAGTTGATTACTACGATGTGACGAGCTAAACAAGCGGTACTCATTCACTGCGAGGGACAGCGATTCGAATCGATTTTATACCAGCTGGCAAAACCCGACTACACGACGTATACGCATCCCACCGATCGTATACGACAACCTTCCCGCTAGCACCGACAGCAGACTAGCCATTTCCAACTCCCCGGAAGTATGGCGACGCCACGACTATCCTCGTGGTCGACCCATCTTCCTCCCGTGAGACTATCCTCTCACCGACAGCCGGCAAAAGAGAGCTGGCTACGCTACATCTCCGGGGCGATAGGGTACATCAGCGTGCTTGGGCCCATGATACCAAGCATGTAGTACGGTACGTTCAAACTTGTTCAACTAAGCCGACAACGGTACGGTCCTTGACCGACACGAGACGGGGCTACCACCTTGCAAGACCTCATCTCCGTCTTGCCCTTTCTCCTACGGGGCCCGTCCGGTCTCAACTTCGTTAACACTCTCATCTTTCTCTTATCATTCTTCTTAGCAAAAACATTGAACCAGTCATTATCCTATATCTCGCGAGTAGTGTAGCACACCACCCGACTTCTACCGATTCCCTAAGACATAAGCTTAGCAGCTTATCGAACTCTATTGAGCTACCCGTACCGGTATAGCATAAACAGATGGAAACCTATCTCATGCATCTAGGGTATCAAGCAACTCCTATAACTTAATGCATAATCACGACTCATTACCGTGATAAAAGAAAAGACTTTAAAAAACATAGGTGGGATGCACCGGGGCTTGCCTTGATTCGAGTCGGGGTTAGCTTCCTCGATGTGCTGGTCGACTTCGACGTTCCCGCTTCTCGTCTCGAACTCGGACGGAACCTCGATCACGCCGGGACCTAGGTCGACCAACAATACGTTGCGACTTACTCGGTCATGCATGCATGAATGTACATGAGATGATGTGCAACGATTTCATTAACCAAGATCGTTAACTAGCAATTAATCATTAAGTAAGTTCATTACTTATTAATTAACAATTAATCCTGGTCATTAATTAGCAATTTATAATTAATCATGTTCATTAATAAATACTTAATCCTGCTCATTAATTAATAGTTAATGATTAACTAAAGCTGTGCAATAATACATAAAGCAATAAATTTGGATCACATGAATGACGGTGTTTATGTTGAATTTTGAAAAACAGTTTTCACAAACACTTTCGTCTACAGTATCTCTAATTTTTAAAGAAATTCATTTCTCAAAATCAAATAATAATTAGCATAAAATAATAGGCTATCTTAATTAAAGAAAGGTAATTAATTAAGCTATGAAATTATAATTTCTCAAAATAGGCATTTGAACACATAATCAAATAGAAAATAATTTTATGAATCTAATGCACTTTTTTTGGTATTTTTTCTGATTTTTGTGGATTTTGCTATGAATTTTCGAAGTTTGAATAAAATCTGAAATTGAATAAATTCGAAAAGAACAGGGGAGCTTACTTGGGCCAAATCTAATTGGGCCATGGGCCGGACGGCCCATAACTTGCGCGCGGCCCAGCTCGAGTTCAGCCTGGCCGGCCATGGCGGGTGGTGGCCGGACGGCGACGGTGGCTCGCCGGAGTTTGGCCGGACGGCGGCCAAAGTCAACGGAAAAGCCCCTACACGACCTTCACGATATGGGGAACCGGGTGGTGGTGTTGCCGGCACCGGAGGATGACCGGAGAAGCATCGACGGCGAGGGGCGGAAGACGCGCAACTCCGGCGAGGCGTAGAACACTCCTCGCTTGACGAAATTGCGGCCGGTTTGCTGCGGAAGCTTCACAGGGGACATGGGCAAGAGCGGCACGCGGTTGGTTGAGCTCGGGGATGGCCGGAAGATGGACTTCACCGGCGAGGCGAGCGGCGGCGCCGAGTTCGAAAAAAAATGGCAACAATTCAAGAATACCCGTGTGGCAACTCAAGTGGGAGTCTACTAGAATGTAGAGAAGACACTTGCGCACACCTGGAACTCAAGAATCGCAACGAATGGTGAACTAGAGAGGACGAATTTGTTCGTCGGCGTGAAGATAGACCGTCCATGGTGCTTGTGGGGGAAAAACTCGAAATACTTCATGCTTGGGTCATGGTTTGGGACTTGGTTTGCTCCTACGGTTAGAGCAGGATGAGGCGCAGCTAGGGATATCCATGGCTCGGCCGGGGAGGAAGCAAGGACACGGTGCGTCGGAGTTTGGTGCGGCACGGCTCGGGCGGCTCGAGAGACGAGAGAAAGGAAGAGGAAGAAAACACTTGGGCTTGGGTTTTTATCCGATAAGGCGGAGCGTTGAGGCGGTAAGGACTCAGCTGCGTGGCACGGGAGTGCCTGCGTGGTGCGCAAAGGAGAGGGCACGGCAGCAGCGTGCCATCGGCGATCAACGCAGAGAGCGAGAGATAGAGATTGAAGAAAGAGATAAGCTCAATGTTTTGCAAAAAGGCCCTTGCTGCTTTACAAAATTGAAAAATTGTATTTTCGTGGCTCGAAAAATTATGCAAAAATTCAGGGGTACATTTGAGAATATTCTGGATCTTTTTCCTTTTAGGACGAAATTCGAATTCCGGATAAATTTTTGGATTAAAAATTCAAATTGAAATTAAAAAGAGACTCTTTCATTATTGCTTGTGGACATTTTTACAAAATAAAATAATTTCGTAGCAATTCCATAAATCTCTTATTATTATGTTTAAACAACGGAAAAGGCAAAACTCCAAAATTTTCTTTTATTTAATTTCCTCTTCTAAGAGCTTAAATTTAACTTAGGTTAAATTCATTATTTTATGTGCATTTTTACACCAAATGAACTAGTTTTAAAAATGCAACATGATGACATGATGATGAATGCCATGCAATGCACTTCGAGTTATTAGGGTTGCTACAATCGGGCATCCGGCCGATTCTGCCATCGATTATAACAGTGAGTTATTAGATCTATCTAGATGTATAATGATGATCAATGAAATCATACTAATAACTCGGGTTCAAAGGCAGCTTTAACAGATTTAGCACTAATTGAACATAAAACAGCTAATGAACGTGATAAACAATCGGCTAAACACTCCGAAAGAACGAGTAAGACAAATACAACCACACAGATCCCGAATCGACCGAGTCGCTCCAACGGGACAAGTCAGCCGATGGCACACGATCGGACCAGGTCTAACGGCCGCGCACGCCCGGCCGATTCAGGACAAGCACAATCATAAACGCCTTAACTATGAAAGTAGATCTACACTTTAGCCAATCGGCTGCATGCGCCTAGGACAAGTCAACTATCGCAAAGGCAAACACGGGACACGTCAACCGAATCTACACGATCGAATCGGCCAAGATGTAAAAGAACTTTCATAGCAGCTACGCGGACTCGGATGACCAGATCCGAGCCAATCGGCGTTGCGAGCAAAGGCTGGGACGGGGAGGCGGGACAAGTCAAACTACCTCCACCACGAGCCCGGACCAGGTCGACTTGACTCATCCCGGCCGATACTCAAGAACAGATCCGGTCGCCGGATAACTAGCAATTAAGCCATCTAATTACGAACAATGCGCCGGGAACTAGACGACATAATCACCTTATCAAGTCAACGTGTTGTCGGCCAGGAGCCCCGAAGATCCCCGCGCGAAAACAGTAGAGACTTAACAGAAAATTAGGGTTTGGCGATGCGCCGAAAGTTGTATTGGATGTGAATCGAGTTTACAGGTTACATCTGGGTACATATTTATACCCGGCACAAAGAATCCTACTCGGACCCTCTTCGGGCCGATTTCCTAACCGACTAAGATCTCTTTCCAAAATTAAACTATTATTCTTAATTTTACAACGTGGGCCGGGCCCATCAATATCATGCTCTTCAGTTGGCGTCCGTGCACGAATCCCGGGAGGGACGCGCCTCCTTTCTCATCCACGCGGCCGTCGGCCTTCGGCCCACCAGCCCTCCTTTGACCCATAGTCGCTGACAATGGGTCCCTTAGTCAAAAACCGGCGTCAACATGTACTTGTTGAGTGATCTCAACTCTGTATTGACTTTGTTATATGTTGCCCTAGGAGTACGTGATTGTCGATTTTTTTTATATATCCGTTGAATATTTAGCATTGTATATATCCTTGTGTTTAACTGTACGAGAATTATAACATTATCTTTCTGCTGATGGCATTAATATTCCATCATTGTGCATATGATAACATTGGCACAATTCTTATCCTTAGTGTTATAAAACTTTCAACTTGGTATATGTTTCAGGCTTTGCTGCTAGAAGAGAACATAAAACCTAGGGCAAATAATCTTTGTTGTTTCTGGTTCAGTTTAGCAGCAAGCAACTTATTTGTCTAATTGCTACATGCAAATGTTGTTTGTAGGGAGATAAATACAAGGATGAAGAACCCAATGCCATTGATTTGTTCAAGGAGTGCCACTATAGCAATAAAACCAAAGGCTTCACTCCTGAAGTGCAGGCAATAATTGTAAGACAACTATTTATTTGTCCTCTTGCAACTATTCATTTGTCCCCTTTTCAAATGATTGTTTTTTTATCTGTTTTATCTGTATTTTATGAGATCAGTAACCATGTTTGTTTGTTTCTTGTTAGACTCGAATGGAAACGATGTTGGCTACAACTACAGAAGGTGAAAACCTCAAGTCTGCAGAGGAGGCTGTTGATGAGGTGCTTGGTGAGAAAAATAAGTTCCTTCAAAATGTTCGGACCCGGCCTGTGCTGCCTAGAGCTAGTGGGCAGAACAGTCGAGCTGAGTTGGAAGCAGAGAGGAGGGTCAATGCTGAGTGCGCTTGCTTGTCGACACCCAACGTACACAAATTGATGATCTGTCCAAGAAGCAGCAGGAGACAAAGGAGCAAATGGCCAAGGACAGAGAGATGATGAACAGAGACAGAGAGATGATGAACAAGAAGCAAGCAGAGCTCGATGCAAAGCTTGAGGCTTTGCTGAATCGTCAGGTTCACTAAGTTATGCTGTATCGTTTTTCTGCTATGCAAAACCTGAGATTCTCCTATGTGGTTTGTGATCTGGTACATGGTCTGATCTAGTAGTGTGTGATTTGGTATGCTGTTGAACAGGGACAGGTGAGCCAAAATTCTGTTATTTTTGGTGAGATGCCTTATGTGCCATGGTGAATTGCTTGTCTATTCAGTTTCTGGATGAACACATGGATTTTGGTGGAAGTTTAATTCTGGATGAACAGATTTTGATGTTTTTTTTTTTTTGAAACAGAACAGATTTTGATGTTGTATGGTCTTGATGTGATTTTGAAAAAAAATACTGTATTGTTAATGTTGGTTGGGTCTTTTATCTTTAATTGGCTGAAAATTAATGAGCTAAAATTGAATATTGTACAATTTAGTTGGCTATTTGCCACGACGCAATCCATGTTTGCAGCCATGTCACAGTCCATGTCAATAGCCACGTCATCCTCATAAGGTTGGGGATGCCATGGCTACTTAATCTATGACGTTTATGTTTGTCATTAATATTGGGCCTGGGTTGGGTTCATGTGGGCTTTGGACAATTCCATGACACTTTAGAAACGTCATAGATTATATTAATCTGTGATGTTTTGACATAAACATCACGAGAAACTTTCTGTGACGGAGAATACATGACGTTATGCAAAAACGTCATGGATATGGTTTTGTGACGATTTTCGAGGCTTTTATGACAGAATTAGTTTGTCATAGAAGGTCACCTCCCTTGTAGCGTAGGTCGCTTATGGAATAGACGGATCTTGATTGCCTCTGTGATGATAGCTTCTAGATCTATTGCTTTTATCATGATTGCAGCAGCGCTAAGCATGTTTGCTAACCTTTACTTGAGTCCATCGGGGGAATTCTCTCGGAGAGATCGCCATTGGCAAGCTTGATGCTCATTCAAGACGGCAGCACATACGTGACGTGAGGGCTGCGAACCTGCGACCATCGACAGATTAGGTTAGCGGGATTTCCTACGTATATGTATTTTCACGGGCGTAACGCAATCGACACTACCGGAAAACGGCAAGCTGCCGTGTGTGAACTTATTCGCCGTGTGCCAAAACACGGGCACACGGTGAAGAGACCATATGCCGTGTGCCCAGGGACGTAGCACACGGCATAAAACTAACACACGGCAGCTGCCTCTTCGTCGTGAGCCACCGGAACGGCACACGGCAAAAATGTCTCTTCACCGTGTGACCTAAGCAACAAGCAACGGCCGTTCCCCGCCGTTAGAGGATGCCGTGTTTGCTGTGTGCCAATCCATGGACACACGGCAAAAGGAGAATTTTGCCGTGTGCCTAGACATAGACACACGGCAAATGGAGCATTTTGCCGTGTGCCTCCTCATGGCACACGGCAAAACACATATTTTTTTTTTTTTTATTTCACATCTCCAACTTTTTTCCCTTTTCATGTACATGGTTTGAATGACAATGTTTCAATTTGGGTTGTTTTGCACCATTTCTTCTATATTTAACTAATTTATTTTGTTTACAAGATTTATTTGAAATAAGTGAATTTTGAACTGCAAGTGCATGAAATAATAGACAAAAATGCATCAAAAAATGATATTCATAATATTTATACTAATTTAATATAATATGCGGTAGTGTTAACGAAATTTTGAAAAATCTTATTTCACGAAACATTACATTGACCATTGGATGAAATACTTTTAAAATTCTACAAAATTCATACTTTGTCTGAAATTCCTGAAAATTGCTGTAATGTAATTTTAGCATATACCGATTATGTCATAAAGAGTTGAGTTGTTTTTACGCATTTGGTCACGAACGACGTGTAGAACGTGAATGTTTTCCATAAACCTCCATATAGATTTAGATAGATAAGATAAGGTCGTGTAGGTTTTGAAATGAATTTGGAGTTGCATATAGGTTTTCACTTTCAAATGAATTTGCACTTCCAAATAGCTCAAAATTTACACTGCCATATAGGTTTTCAAATGAGTTTAACAAAAACATTAATTTTGGAAATGAGATTCGCCGTGCGTCATGCTGGTAGCACACGGCGAAACTCAATGTTTGCCGTGTGCCCTAACCCAGGCACACGGCAAACAAGCGAGAAAAAAAAGAACCTCAATGTTTGCCGTGTGCCCTTCCCTAGGCACACGGCAAACGTGTCCTAACCTGGGCCCGCCGCTGTCCGGGAGGCAGAAAAAAAAAAAGAAACTCAATGTTTGCCGTGTGCCCTTCCCTAGGCACACGGCAAACTAACGAGAAAAAAAAAGAACCTCAATCTTTGCCGTGTGCCCTTCCCTAGGCACACGGCAAACGTGTCCTAACCTAGGCCCGCCGGCTGTCCGGGAGGTGGGAAAAAAAAGAAACTCAATGTTTGCCGTGTGCCCTTCCCTAGGCACACGGCAAACCTGTCCTAACCTGGGCCCACCACCCACCGTGAAGCGCGAGAATCTTGGTCGGACGCCTTTGCCGTGTGCCCTGGGATGCGGCACACGGCGAAAACGATGTTCGCCGTGTGCCGTAGATCTTGGCACACGGCGAACACGTGGTTTGCCGTGTGCTGTAGATCTTGGCACACGGCGAACACTGAGTTGTCTTCCTGCACGCGCGGCTCTCTTCTCTTTCTCTCACTCTCTCACTCTCTCACTCTCACGACCGTTGCCACGCCCACCCGCGCCCGCGCCGGCCTGCCCGCGCCCGCGCCCCGCTCGCGCCGCACCGGCGCTGCCGTCCCGGTCCGTGTCCCTCGGAGCCGCCGCCCCGGCCCCGTGCTCGGGTCGCCGCCCCGCCCCGCCGCGCTCCCCGTCGCCCGCGGCGCGCTCCGTGGTGGCGCCGCCCCACCCCGGACCCCGTGCCCCGGTCCGCTCGCCGTCCCCGCGGCGCCGCTCCGTGCCCGCGGCCCCGCCATCCGGCCGGGCGTAGGAGGCGGCCCGTGGCGCCGCCCTAGGACGCCCCGCGGCCCGGTCACCGCCCCGCCACCCGCCAGGAGTAGGAGGCGGCCCGTGGCCCCGCGCCCGCCCCGCCCGTGCCACTATCGCTGTCGGGCCTTTGCCGTGGGCCACCTACGGCAAAGTACTTCGCCGTGTGCTATAGGCTCTTCGCCGTGTGCCGCAGGCACACGGCGAAATCCCGGTTTCCGGTAGTGCGAGATGAAGGGTCAGATGTACCATCATAATCCAATGGAATAGGAATGAAGGGCTAGATCTTTTGCTTTTTCTCAGAATTTCTAGCCTATTTACCTTTTTTCTAGGCATTGTAGTAAAAAGTTCATCTCCTTTTATTATTAAATAGA